>QRFJ01001738.1:62779-195306 GCA_006176705.1 Cocos nucifera
CATATTTCATAATCGAAATAGGCTGCAACAGCAAGCAATGTGCGGATGGATTTTAGCATAGCTACTGGGGAAAAGGTATCCTGATAGTCTATGCCTTCGCGTTGACTATAACCTTTTGCCACCAATCTAGCCTTGAATGTCTCCACATTCCCATCTGCACCAATCTTTCTCTTGAAGATCCATTTACATCCAATAGGTACTATACCTTCTGGTGGATCTACCAAGGTCCAGACTTGGTTTGAGTGCATCGAGTCAATTTCTGACTGCATTGCCTCTAGCCATTTCTCGGAGTCGATATCTGATATCGCCTCGTTGTAGGTTTTGGGATCATCACCATGAGCACCATTACCTACGAGGAACATTTCCTCTACATCCTCTGAAATAATACCTAAGTATCTTTCAGGGGGACGGGAAACTCTTTCCGATCTACGAGGTGGAGGAGGTAGTGTTCTTATTGGCTCAACCTGATTTGGTTCCACTTGGTCCTTAGCTCGTTCTGCTTGTGAGACTTTCTCATCAAGCTTGATCTGCTTTCCAATGCCGCTATCTTGAATAAACTATTTTTCAAGAAAGATGGCATGTCGACTCACAATCACATTGTGGTCTTCTGGAATGTAGAAATAGTATCCTAATGACTCTTTAGGATATCCTATGAATCGAGCTCTGAAGGACCTAAACTCTAACTTGTCCGCTTGTTGTCTTTTGACATGAGCCGGACAACCCCAAATTCTGAGATGACTCAGACTTGGTTTCTTACCGTGCCATATCTCATACGGTGTGGTAGGAACGGTTTTAGAGGGAACCCTATTCAGTAGATAGATTGAAGTTAACAATGAGTGTCCCCAAAGAAAATCAGGGAGGTCTGTGAAGCTCATCATGGATCGAACCATATCTAATAGAGTCCGATTTCTCCGTTCTGAAACCCCGTTGAGTTGAGGCGTTCCTGGTGGAGTCCATTGAGAGACTATGCCATTATCCTTGAGATAGTCTAGGAATTCCCTGCTAAGGTATTCACCTCCTCGATCTGATCGAAGAACCTTAATGGGTTTTCCTGTTTGTTTTTCTACTTCATGTCTGAATTCTTTGAACTTTTCAAAGGCTTCAGACTTGTGTCTCATAAGATACACATACCCATACCTAGACAGATCATCGGTAAAGGTAATGAAGTAGACAAAATTGCCTCTAGCCGGCACATCAAATGGGCCGCACACATCAGTATGTACTAGGGCAAGGAGATCTGTGGCCCTCTCCCCATGTCCAACAAAAGGGAGTTTAGTCATTTTGCCTTGAAGACAGGATTCACAAGTTGGATATGACTCGGAAGTCAATGGACTCAATAGCCCATTTTTCTCCAATTTGTTGATCCTATCTTCTGCTATATGACCTAATCTCAGGTGCCATAGATATCTGTCGTTTGGACTATCCCTAGGTCGTTTGGCATTCACGTTTTGCTCGATAGTTAGAACAGGTACATCAATATGTAGCTGATAAAGACCATTAATAAGGAAACCATTTGCAATTTTATTTCTTTCATAAAGAATGTTACAATGGTCCTTAAAGAAGGTGATCACATAACCTTCTTGTGCTAAGCATGAAACAGAAATCAAATTCCTGCTAGCTGCAGGCACAAAATAACAGTCTTTCAAAACTAAGTCTAAACCAGATGGTAATCGAAGAGGGTATGTTCCCACGGCTACTGCAGCAACTCTTGCTCCATTACCAACGCGTAGGATCATGTCTCCATCCCTCAGCCTCCTGCTATCCTCAAGACCCTGCATAGAAGTGCACAGATGAGCACTAGAACCAGAGTCAAGCACCCAACTGGATGCAGAAGAAACCGTAAGGTTAGACTCAATAACGAGCATACCTCCAGAAGGACCTTCCTTCTTGTTCTTCAGGGTGGCCAGGTAAGTAGGGCAGTTCCGCTTCCAATGGCCGTCGCTGTTGCAATGGAAACACTTTCCTTTGCCATCGGCCTTTTTCTTCGGATTCTGCCTTCTTCTTCTTTGATCCTTCCACCTTTTGCTTTTTCACAGACTTCTTTTTCTTTCCATAAGACTTTCTTTTGGAAGAAGTCCGTTCCATAGCAAGAACTGAGCCTTTAGAACCTTTCATAGAAAGCTCAGCGGTAACCAGCATATTCATTAACTCGGCCAAGGAATTCTGAAGTTTATGCATGTGGTAATTCATGATGAATTGCCCATATGCATCAGTCAAGGATTGCAGAATGATATCGTTCTGCAGGTCCAAGTCCAACTTCACACCGAGCTTCTCAAGCTCTTCCATGTCCTTGATCATTGTCAGACAGTGATCTTGGACTGACTGCCCATCACGCATCTTAGCCTTAAAAAGTCATTTTGTGACTTGATATTTGGCTGCGCGACTCTGTTCACCAAACATCTCCTGCAGGTGAGCCAACATTTGGCGAGCAGTCCCGATATCCTCATGTTGGCGCTGGAGCTCATCAGACATCGAGCCCAACATGTAATATCTGGCCTTATTATCTTCGTCAATCCATTTTTCCAGAGACGCTCTCTGTTCAACAGATGGACGGGCTGGTAATGTGGGAGGGTCCTGGTCCAAAACATGGGTTAACTTCTCGGAACCCAAAATAATTTTGTAGTTCCTGAGCCAATCTTTATAATTGGGTCCAGTCAGTCTATGTGTGTCCAGGATACGTGCCAATGGGTTGGACGCAGACATTATTCCTGTAGAGAGTCAAAGATTCTAGTTAGATACTGTAATTTTGACTTGACCAATTTGTTTAGGGATTTTATTTTTAAACAAATTAGCTCCCACTATTTTCTCGGATCCCTACACTCCCTCTGTAGAGATGCGAAAATCTCCACGATTAATGATTTCTAGTGGGTGGTGCGGTCTCACCAACTGACTCATCACCTCACCTAACAGTTATTGGTGATGGGTTAGCCAATGAGTGAACAACTCTTGTTCAATGATTCTCTAATCATGGTGCACCCAAACTTGGTCTCTAATTCATGAATCTCACCGTATCCGGAATATTGATCCACTCCTTAGTTAAGTCAGACCCACCATTTGCATAGACTGGGTTCCTAATTGAGTCTCTCACCGTATCCAAAATATTGAGCCCAACTCATCCTCCAGCCCATAGCATCCAATGCCTAATAGACATGGTTGCATCTTCCCGGTGCAACTGAGCCACTGTATCCAGCCGAGAACAATCAACCCCGGGAAGGGCCCGCACATCTACAATGGTGGAAGACCTCAGACTTAATCTTTTCTTAGGGAGAATTGATTCAGGTCTCATTAAACTAGACTTGGCTTAGTCATAACAATTATGACTAACCTAGTGGCATGGGTTAGCTCGGATTATTGACCACCTCAGATCAGAACTGTGTCAACAGATATGGCCAGGTAAGTGAGACCGGTGGAAGGAATATGCCATTAACTCGTACAAGAACGCATTCAGGTCGAGTAGCTTCCAATTAAAAACCAGTCGGTCGTCTGTGCCAAACTTACCTTAGACACCAAATTGTTGAGTCAGAACCAATTGGGTTAGCCTACAATCCAGACTCTAACCTCTGAGCCTAATTAGGTCTTGCTTGATCGTGACTCGATCTTGACCCAGACTTAATCCTATTAGGCTGGTCAATTTAAGCATTGTTGATCCCATCTAACCAACTCTTGATTCGGTTTGATCAACCGCTTAGACCTAATTGAGCTACCCAAGCCCGAACCCAGTATTATGAATATGTCTTAGATCTGAAATTCTCAATTTTAGACCTAATTAATATTCCATAAACTTAATTCTTAATTAAGTAGGGTTCATAAACAAAATATGCACAATAAATCCTAGGGTTTCAGGATCTAGGGTTTTGCAGAAAGTAAGTTTTGGGTTTCTGATTAAGGACGAACACGCAGCACCCCTACACATCATAAGAACACCCCATCGAATGGGAAGAGAGGGCCTTTAAACCCTTTCTTCGTTCTTATGACCGGACGGCCAAGAGGAACGCCTTAATCAGGAACATTCAATACTACAAAACAATATCAGATCTATATCATATATCTCATATATAAAGTAGATCTAATCATGGCATATTTTGCATACATCTCATGTATCATAATCATGCATGTTTTCAGATCTAAATTATCTCATAATAATCTAAAAAATTAGATTTAAATTGATCTAATCAAAATAAATTCTAATCTAGACAATTATGTAGAACTATTCTACAACTAGTCTAGACATGCATCAATCATATCTCATATGATATTCAAAAATTAAATAATTTTTATTTGCTATTTTTTAGATGTTATTATAACACTTATAATATCAAAAAATAGTAAATAAAAAGATCTAAAATATGATTTAATCAGATTAAATCAAAAATATGCAAGAACTATTCTATAGAACTATTCTATTCTAGAACTAGTCATGCATATCTTCTAATCTTAGATCCAAATTATTTAATTTTAATTTTTTCTGATTTCAGATCTGATCACATCTCATGTGACATCTAAAATCAATTATTTTCTAATTAAAATAAATTTAAAATCAGATCTAAACAATTTTAGAACCATGGCTCTGATACCAGTTGAAGGGAAAATCCTGATTTCCCGGTCCAGGTTCGTTCAGATCTGATCAGATCAAGAGATATATTTCAAAAATTTTTCTCTTGATCCCAATCAGATCTTGATATGTTTTAGATCTGATTCTTATTATTTTAATAAAATAAAATTAAAAGATAAATTAAATCAAATTTAATTTACCTGATCTGGGTAATCCTATTACCCTGTTGATGATCCTGTTTGCAGCGGAAGGTTCTGGATCTTAGCCACGCAAGCGCCTGGCCTCTACCGGTATCCACTCAGGTTGGATCTGGAGATCCTCTTCTTCTCTATCACACCTCCAAAAATTAGATCTGGATCTGATCTGGAGGATCTTCAAAACTCTTTTGAAGATGAGCAGTCGTCCTTTGCAGCAGCGCAGCCTTCTTATTTTTGATCGCCTTTCTTTGATCTGAATCGCACCAACCAAGGTCCAAAACTCCTTTTGGACGTGGAGAGCAAGGGGAGAAGAGACTATGGCATGGAGAAGGAGGGGAGAGGCAGCCTTGGGGCATGGGGTTTCTCAATTGAATTGCATTAGAATCTGAGTTGGGCGCAGGGTCTTATTTATAGACTAAGCGTGATCCAACTCCTCTTCTTCCCAACCAATCACAACCCTTTGTGAAATCAGATCTAAATCTGATTGGTGGGAATAGAGACCCCTGGATTCCTCCTTAGAGGGTGCCTAAGACCAGTCAAAGTTGGTTCTTAGAAGAACTCTAATTGGAATCCAAAAAGGAGATGGAGTCCTTGTCCAACAAGGACTCCTAGGCGCCTCCAACTTGGGCACACGCCTAGGGTGGCGTGCGCCCTTCTCCTTGCCAGGTTCTGGCAGGGGGACAGGCCCCCACCAGCTCTCCAATAGGTGCATGACATGTGGTCAAAAGTCAAAGTGTCAATGGTCAACGTTTGACCAGTCAAAGGTAGACTTTTGACCAAAGTCAAAGAACAAGAAATGGCAGGTGACCAAAAATGGCAGGTAAGTGTCTTACAAATAAGACAACCTTTTCTGACTTGGACAACCTCCTGTCAGACCATATGAAGGCCTCTGTTTGAGCACAAACTCCTTTGGCTCAGACAGGACAACTTATTTATGATAGCAAAAGAAGAACGTTAGGTTCAATCGAGTGCTAGCACGATTTCCTTGAACCTAATTGAATCTCATTCAGATCAATTGAACTAGATCAGTTCAATTGATGATCACCAGATTCAAACCCTTGTTTGTGTGACCCAGTTAGGTTCAGTTCTGTATGGTAATGGGATATGTCATGATCTCTATCATCGACATCATCGAAACTCCTTTCGATGGATCAGAACTCTTCTGATTCGAACAGCTAGAATGATCGATCATCTAAATCATTCTAATTGCTCCCAAAATCCACCAGTGACACCTAGCAGTATATGGTGGCAACCCATCAGAGCTGAATGCGAACCTCTTGGTGCAGCTACCTGTGTGATTCAGTTCTTCTATCTTGAGCCCCGATCAGATTAGGGTTAAGGTGAACTCGTCAAACCCTAGTCTCTGTCATATGATGTAATCATTCGATTCGAGTCCAATGTGAAAATCTAAATAGAAACTCTTTCTATTATTTCACTCTACCATGGCCATGGATTTCTGGACTTGATTCTCATGATCATCATAGGGCTACTCCTCTACCACCGAGGTAGATAGATTCCATCTTGATGCAATCCAGTTCCTACAATGAACATGCTATAGCCAACATACACCTCAGGGTTCCATATGGCTAGGAGACCGAGTAATGGTGTAGTCAAACTATAACACCCTCAAGGTGAACTGCCGATGCATCTCAGGTCAAAGAACCAGACACACTACTGCAGCATCGAGTCAGTCATTGACGAGAAGGTAGACTCCCTAATGACTACTCGAGGTGGTCACGCTCAGTGCCCTCGTTCTCTAACGAGTACCTGTACTCTCGCTCCGGTGTCTCCACACCGTAGACTCAAGACTCATCTACTAAAGAGAAGCGATTGTACACCAACTTTCCGGATCAATCACCATCCTCGTGATGATCCTATGGTCAGGAGCAATTTATGAGTTAATAATGATTATTCATGTCTTAAATTTTCAACTCTTGAAAATATGAATTAGCATTACCATTAACTCAAAGGATGTATCACAGACACTAAATACACATATGTGATAGAAAATAACCCATTTATTGATTTTAGTCAAAATTATAATTTTGCCCCTAGAAGTGTATTACAAGTGTCAGCCAATTCTGGCTTCTAGGGCACATATATCTAACATGATCATGCACTCAACCCATGGATCCAAACATGGTCCGAACTCTGATTAGCCCCCATAAGAACCATAAACCAAGGCCTCATGACCATGGAGGGCTGGACCTCAATCTTAGGACCAAACTAGTTTTAGTCTTAGGACACACCTATCCTAATCTTTTAGAGCTAACATCCTGACTCCTCTCATGGACTCTCAAGGCTTGGGAGCATCACAAATCCTAACAATCTCTATCTTGGTGCCCCCAAGCCTTGGTAAACCCCGCATGAATCGTCTGCACTATCCTGCTACCTCCAGAGCTGACACCATCCCCTTGAAGCCATCTTGCCTTCTTAGTTTCAATAGCAACCCATGCTCCATAGCCCCTGAGACTCGTGCTCCATCATACTTCTTGGCCTCGAATTGATATCCTCCTACTCTGACCTCAAGGCTGCAACACCAACCTGTGCTTCGCAGCACACGTAGATAGCTTCCTGTGCAAACTCTAACACTAACCGATTTCAACTGCTGTGCATCTTTGAAGATCTTTAGGATGACCGCCTTCATAGCTGAAGATCTGTACTTTCTCCTTGGCACCACTTGAATTTTGTAGGATCCCTTCTGCTTGAAAGTTGCATCACTTTTTTTGGAGTTCTCTGGAAAATCCGCAGCGTTCCTATACCAATACTCACTGCATACCTTGACATGGTCTCCTCAAAACTATGCCATCCTCCTATACATACCGCTCCATCTAAAATTGTGCATCTTTGACGTTGGTACTGGGATATTGCTCCTCCCTCTACACCCCTTTGCTGTGAACTTGTGTCACATCAGAATTAGTTTCAAGAAATGAATTCAATTTAATAAGAATGCAAACTTTTTATAAGTTTAAACTTTCCTCCCCCTTAGTTTGTGCTCATGTCTTTAGTGAATTTCTTTAAAATAAATAGTTCCATTGAATTATTTCATTGAATTGCATACTATATACACACAAAATTCATAATACTTTCTTTATTTGGTATTTATGTTAAAATTATGTCAAAATTTATTTGTATTCAATGCTCATGAGTAATGCATTTGTATTTCATAGATAATTCAAAAATGCTTATATACATACAAAATTCACAATACTTTCTTTCATTTGTATTTATGTTAAAATTATGTCAAAATTCATTTGTATTCAATGCTCATGAGTAATGTATTTGTATTTCATAGATAATTCATTTGTATTCAATGCTCATATATGTTCAGAATGCTTATATGTATCTCTCTCCCTCTTCTTGTCATTAGTCAAAATAGTAATGCATTTAGGATCAAATAATATGAGCATAAGAAGATTTAAAAGTAAGTAATAGTTTTAAATTGCATTTAGAAAAGGAATGTGTTGGTGTAGGAAATGGTTGGATGTCGGAGTTTGCTAGAGCTGGAGAAGACGAGATCATTGACGAGACCTGCAAGATGAAGTCTAGATCGGAGGTGGGTGGTTCCGATAGGATCCTTCAATGATCAAGTTAGTCTCCTAGCCAATAAGAAATGGAGTACTCAGGAGAATTAAAGCAAAGAGGAAAGTTTAGAGAGAGACTTATATGGAGGGTTCTTTTTATAGGCGAAGCTCATAATAGAATGATAGTGATAGTCATAACAGAATATTAGTAGGCCGTTCAGGCCATTAAGAGTTTGTCACGAAGAGTGGGCTATCATTTATCATGACTCATAGGTGGTTGATTCATTTATTGGAGTTTGGATGAGAGGCTAGAGATTTCTGTGCTTGATAGCAAGCTGCCCATGTTAGGGATAGAGAACTTGAAGTTGAACTAGCCGAACTTGAAGATCATCTTTCAAGTGGTGAATGGTGGGCTGGCGATTAGATTTTAAGCTTGGATTTTGTTGGTACTATCTTTGACATCTTTCAGAAGCTTGGCCTCTTTCAAGGTTGGCCGAAGATGAATATCAGCATTATTCCGGGGGGCTGAAGGTTAGAAAGGATGATAGACTCTTTGATCAAAACCGCGGTCATGCCCTACGGGGGAAGGTTCAGACTTATGTTGATGGAGAAATCCTCTTGCTAACTCGAGTTCATCCGGTCAAGGTCTTTGGCACAAAAGCGCCAAGATTTGCCATCTATAGTAAAGAAATTTGGCTACCTTGAAGGTCGACCATCAGATAAAGTTGGGTTGTGCTGAGATTTCTTACTTGATAGAGTCCTACTATCTATTTTAAGCTAAAGATCAGAATTTATCGGATGGCAATATTTTTACTTTTCAAGCTCATCCAGTCGAAGCTCAGCATGTTTTTGACAAGTTTTGCTATCGTGGGAAGAGAGCTAAAAGTTGTCATTGGAAAGATCATCTATCAAATATGGGCTGAAGGTCAGCCTTCCAGAACTCGACTAGAATAGGAAAGTAGTTTAACTAAAGCTTGATCCTAAACACCACTACAAGTAGTATCATATTAAGGTCAAGCAATCCATCGAACTTCGGCGGGAGTTATTTTATCCCAAACACTTATTTTCCTACTCCTGCATTCAAAATTGAATAATGAAAGTACAAAACTGTGACTGCCAAAGTCCTTTTCTAGCTTTCCATGCTCGAAAGATGAGAAGTTTTGGCTTTTCAGGATTGACGCCGAAGTTTCTTTAACATTGATGACCCGAAAGAATTTCTATTTTTGAAATTTTTTCCAGCACAAAGCTCCATGTATAGTACCATAAATGCTCTGTCAGGCATCTATCATAGCCATGATGAGAGGGACACGTGGTAGATGAGATTTGGGTGGAAGGGATTTGCAATCATAACTGCCTTAAGATTTTTCTGACTATTTAAACATCATCTTCCTCTAATTTCCTACTTTCCCTTGGTTCTTCTTCTTCCCAATTTCTTCTCCGTCCCTCATCTTTGTCTAGCCCGAACACCCTGTTCCATCCTTTTCCATAATTTCTTCGGTCATTGACGTCTCCTCTATTCTTTCTCCACTATTCTAGTAGCACTACTGAGATCTTCATCTATTTTAGGTTAGTACTTTAACCCTTTTTCTATATTTCTTTTACTGTCCTTTTATCCTTTGTTCTTTAAAAACTTCTTTGAGTTTTATCCCCTGATTTATTTTAATTTTAGAAGATTTTTTTTAAGTTTAGTTTGATCCAAATGTCTTCCAAAGTATCCTAGTCCTCTGGTTCTAGGAGCTCGTCTAACCCGAACTCCTCAAATCTCAATCTTAGGGAGACAGCCAAACTTGTAGAGGTATCTCGTCCAACCTTTGTTCCTGAAATAATCTCTTAGTCCCATTCCCTGAAGATCTTTCCATTATCAAAATCCAATATGGGATCTCCTAGGAGTATGAGCTAGAGCTTCCTAGGTCGAGCGGTCGAGCTTGTGCTCCTCCTCCAGGTCACTTCTATTTATACTCTGAAGCTCTTCATGCCAGGCTACAACTTTCGATCCCTTCATTCATTATAGCTTTTTTCCAATTTTTGAATATTTCCTTTGCTTCTGTGGTCCTGAACTCCTTTAGGTTCACATAGGATTCCTTGTCCTCTACATCTCAGTCAAGTTCTATCCCACCATCTCCTTGTTCTGCAACCTTTTCACTTTAAGCATCACGTATCCTTCTGCGAATGATTGGTGGCACTTGTCTTCCTAGTTTGGCAAGAAGAGATTGCTTAAGGGTGCTCCTTCCTCCACTCATAACTAAAAGAATTTTTTTTTTTTGTTTCTTGTCTTTCTATAGAGTTAGCGCTTCCTCCCTGGGATCAGTTGAGAGATTTGGTCCATCGAGCTCCTGGGCTGGAAAGAGAGGACCTCAACTCCACTAGCGCCTTAGGAAATTACAAAGCTCTCCCTTTGTCTAAACATGTAGATAATCAAATCTTATTCAACTTCAGCTTAAGCTCTCTCAATCCAGAAGGTACACATTAGCATTTATTTTTCTATCCTTTCATCTTTTTTCTAACCTTAACTTGTTGCTGTAGAGATGACTCCCAAAAAACTAAACCGATTGACCAAGGGGATCAAGGCTCACAAAAGGAAGAGCAATTCCTCAGGTGAATCATCAAAGCAAGTGAGGGTTGAAGGCCCGAGTTCAATTTCTCTGACCCAAACTACTCATATCCCAGAGGTCGCTGTAGTTGCACTGAGTTCAACCTCGCCCAACGAAGTAGCCACCTCCATGCTTTCTGAACAAGGGGGAATGGTCAAAAAGAGCAAGAAGAAGGCTATAGCCAAAAAATTTGGAGGAATATCAAAGAATCTAGTAGCAACAACTCCAATCTAGAGCATGGTTCCCTAGATGACTGGGAGGTTGTCCAACCTTTAATGGAGGATTATGTGTTTCCACACTTACTTGAGAGGATGCTCTATACCGATGATGAAGAAAGAATAAGAGATTCTTACACAGCTTTTCTTGAGGTAATCAACTTTTTCTTCTGCACTTGGTCAAATATCAATAGACCTTGCAGCCATAAGTTGTATCTTGTTATTTGTAGCTGGGGCATCATCTGTACACCAATGTGGAGGTAATGAAGCTTTGCTAGGCTAAGGCTTGGAAAGCCATCAAGGAGGCCCAGGCAGAGGCCAAGAATGCCCAAGTCAAGGTTGAGCATTTGAGAAAGTTTACTCTACTGAGGTTGGGTGTCTTGAGGAAACACTTTGTAAAGAGGAGCAAACATTGGTGAGATTGAAGGCTACCTTGATCCTGAAAGAGAACAAACGAAAAAAGGTCAAGGAAGAGGTTGATGTAGAGAGGGAGCGGGCCATCAAATCCTTCAAGTCTTTAAAGATGAAGAAGTTCCCAGAGATGAACCTTGACTTCTTGGTAGAGGGCTCTTTTGATGATGAAGCAGGACCTTCAGCTGCTGGCACCGAACTTCCTCCTACCAATCCTATAGTTGCGACCTCTGAACCTGGCAGAGAGCTGGAGACTGCTAAGGATGCATCAAACTCATTCGCTGCGCCTCCTCTAGAGGTCAGAGATATTTTATAATTGTATTTTTCCTTTTCTTCTACCTTTTCTATACTCAAATACTTTTGTTAATAAAAATATATTTTTTTGTCATACCTTCATATTGTGATACATTTATACGTTAAGTGCAGTCACCGGTAGATGTAGAACCTTTGCTTCAGGGTGTCCCCTTGAAGGCTCACATCAAAAATTTAAAGAGAAAAGTTCGTCAAGTTAAGAAGAAGTTAGGAAAAACTAAAGACGAACTCAAAAAATCTAAGAAAAATTATGCCAAAGCTACCATCAAGATTAACTACCTACATCAGTCATCTAAATAATTTTTCAAGAAATATAATGCAAAGAAGTATCATTTGAGTGAAGAACTGGAAGAGAAAAAGAAGCATGTCGGTGAGAAGTCTTGGGCTTTGACTGCAAAAATCAGCTCTCTCAAAGTTGAGCTCAAAGCAACAAAGGAGAAAATTTAATTATTGGAGGGGGGATTGGCTTGGTCCACTAACTAGGAAGAATATGGTTGGGACTAGTCTAAAAGATTCTCTAAGCTCCAGAATGAACTGTGCGTGGCCGAAGACTCATATAATAGCTATAGGCTCGGTTGTAGCAACCAAATTGCTAAACTCCAATTGACAGTTCAAAAAGTTGATGAAGAGATTGCTTGGCTTCAAAAGTGGTTGGCAGACAGGGCTCAAGCTGGCTCGAGTAGAGATTCAGAGGATATTACTTCTCTAAGAAGGACCTTGGATAATCTTTTTGAGTTGTACAAAAAAGATAAGGCCGAACTGCAACAACTAAAAATATGGATGATCTACCAGTAGAATACAATGAAAGATGCTAAGGCCGAATCGGCCATTCTAAGGTAGAGGTTGAGGGAGGCCGAAAAAGACTTCCGAAGATCTCAAAAATTGCTGGGCAAGAGTTTAGCGGTGAGGCAAGAACTTGAGGAGAAGGTGAATGATTTGAAGCTTTTCCTTGTAATGGCCAAAGCCAGTAGTCCAAAGTTTGAGTAGGATGTCATCCTTTCTTTTTCTTTTTCTTCTTTCTTTTTTTGATGTAATTGATCTTTGGGACCTTTATACCAAAATTTGGCTTAATGACATTGCACTTCTTTTGATTGCTCTCTTATTTTTCGTTTGGATTCAATACTTATTGTTCTCTTGATTTTCGCCTTATGTTTGATGTTGATGCTATTCTAGAATGATGATCTTAGTCCAATGTTTAGTTGGCATGTTCTCCTTGTTTATAAATGAGAGTCTTCCAGACTTTAGGAATTGATTTTTCTCCCTATTTAGAAATCAAAAACTTTCGTACCCTTCATAAGGATCTTTAACTACATTAAGATGAGGTCCTCCTCCTATTCTTAATGTAGCTGGCTTCTTATTAATAATTGAAGATCTTCACATCCCTTGTAAGGGTCGTGATCCATGTTAGGATGGTCCATCTCCTGTTCCTGACATAGTTGGCTATTATCCTTGTTAGGATGAGATTCATCTTCTGTTCTTAACAAGATTTTTGAGACACAAAAGGGCCATTGAGAGGGTCTCTCTCTATTATCTCCTGTTTAAGAATCAAAGGTCTTCACCCTCATTTAGACAAGGTTAACCTTCTATCTTAGATAATTGGAGGCCTTCATCCTTGCTTGGATAAGATTAACCTCCTATCTTAAATAACTGAAGGTCTTCACCCTCGTTTGAATGAGGTTAACCTTCTATCTTATATAATCGGAAGCCTTCATCCTCGCTTGGATGAGGTTAACCTTCTGTTGGAAATTATGTTCTAAAGTCAATTATCAGTCTGTTGATGGTTATGCTATTTTATTTTTATAATAATTTATTATTAAATAAAATAAAATTCTAACTTTTTCATCATAAAGTTTACATCTTCTAATGAACTTCATTTGTTGTGATAAAGTTCTTAAGACTATTTAGTTTTGATAAAGAGAGGATTTATCGATTAGTCCTTAAAATTATTCATGATCAAATATGACGTTGTTAATTAGGATGATAATGTTTATCGAGTATAGATCATTGTATGCCATATAGATTGGTTGTCCTCTTAACCAACGAGTGTGGAGGCACTGGTATAGCATACAGATGAGATATAGGGGTACATCATCACTGAACGTGACCAACTTTGAAGCATTCTACTATCGAGAATTGCTCTGATGGGATATGAGTATAAGTATCCTTTAGACCTGAGATCACCACGGTGGCTTACAAGTAACTCATTATGCTTTGGTGCTGGACTATCTGAATTTTTAATTCAATGATAGAAGATTTCTGGGCACAGTCAACTACTTGTTGTGTGATCAAGATGGGATTGATCACTCCAAGGTTTTAGAGAAAATGCATGACTGTATTTTAATTTAGCAAAATCTTGGCTAAGATAATCCATGAGATGAATTTGATATTTTGAAATACAATGTGGATGATCTAATTAGGATTGATAGTTAAATCTCGAGTTATCTTATGAGCATTTTGGTCAAGGAGATGAATTATATGGATACCATATCCACATGGGTTATAAGAGTATTGCTTTACACATTTGAACTATCTAGCCATTGGATATCATTGCTAGATGATCAATTCGATTGGTACAGAAATTTATTTTTATACTATCGACTTAGGTTCAAATCTATGGCGTCACACACATAAAAGGTCTCGATTTGAATGGAAGGTTGATCAATGATTTAGAATCATTCTTAGGTCAAACAATTAATATGATTGATGTATGATCTAGTACAAGTATTGCAGGAGGATCAATTAGTAATTGAATTGCTAATTAACTTAATTTGATTAAGCTAGAGGGATGAGATTAAGACTAATTAAATATAATTTAATTAGATTTGATTTGGGCTTGATTGGATCAAATTTAATTGGTTTATTGGATGAGCCAATTGCAAGAAAGAATAAGTTTCTATTCAATTAGGACTTGTATGCACTCAATTTCTAATTTGATTAAAAATTAAATTAAATTTAAATTTAATTTAATCTAATTTAATTAGGCTCTTAGTTGGAATAAAATCATCTCTAATTAGGTTGCATTAGTTTTGATTTAATTAGGTTCAAATAATAAGTTGGACCAAGTCAAAACTAGAAGTCCTAGTATGACTAGGATTTCTCTATCTTGTGCCATCTTACTTTCCATGCCCCCACACCAATTCTCTTAAAATTTTCATTAAAAATTTTATTTCTAAAGAGTATCCATTGGATAGAGTTTGACACATCATCTTTTCTTATTTCATTGAGGCACCAAACCATCTGATTTTTCTCTTATTTTTTTATGAAAAATAGAAGACTTATTTGAACATATTTTGTTAAGTCCATGAAAAAAAATATGGAGGGAACGTCCAAGAGTTGGGCACCCCAATCTTTGCTCAAATTGGACCTATCTTTCTAGGTATTTGACCTAGACAAGGACTCTATCATAACTCTCTATTTAAAAGAAGTTAGGGCATGAGATTTCTATAGGTTTTAGATTTAAGAGAGAGGTATGGGATGCGGAAAGCTTGGGTGCAAAGAAGATCTGAGCATGGTGCTTCATTGAGACACAAACCATTGTATCCTGGTGAGAGAAAAAGAAGGAGAAGAAAGGGTTCTTCTCCAGGGTTTTTTCTTGATCCCTTCCTCCTTTTGTGATTTTTTGTGAGGTGTTCCTTCTTTACAAATCTCTTTCTTTTTAAAAATTAGAGAGTCCAAGATTTGAAGAAGGAGGTTTCAGATCAGCCATCGAAGAAAGATCAGCATAGTACTAGTATGTTGTGCTGATTTCCTACATCAGACTTTAGATCGAGGATCGAGATCTTATGTGGACATCTTGTAGAGGCCAAACATATGTGCAGCTCAAAGTGATGATCTTAGTCTTGGATCAGCGAGTTAGAGAACTCATCTTACAAAGATAAGGTTGATATGATCTTTCTTATGTATCTAGATCGGATCTAGAATTTCCTAGATTTTGATATGATCAACATCATCTTTTCGATTATTTTTATTTTTAGATTTAATAGTATGTTTAAATCATGTGATATAATCTTAGATTTAGAGCTCTTTTATGGGTTTTAAATAAATTAATATGATTAATTTATTACTTCCGCTGTCTGATTTCTATAAAGTTTTGAAATCCATTTCTGAAACTCTAGATCATTTCCTTCAATTGGTATCAGAGCATATGTTCTTTATTACATGATTTGTGATGCATATTTAGATTACCTTTTAGATTAGATCTAAATTATAATCTATAGTTTGAATTTAAAATTAAAAAATAAATCATATGAACTGATTTATAAGGTTGTCCTGCTATAAGATTTACTCTTTATAGTGTAAAGGTTATCCTAGTTTGTGCAGATCTAATGTTAATCATAAATTATTAGAAATGATCTAGGTTAATTTATAATTAATTAGATTTAAAATTATTTAAATCTAAAAATTAATATTTTAGATTACATGGACTGATCTTATAAGGTTATCCTACTGTAAGGTTTATCCTTTATAGTAAAAGAGTTATCCGAGTATGTGCTGATCTAAAATTCTAATCATAAAATTTTAGATTAAATCTAAAAAATTTTATGATTTGATTGAAAGTATATTAATCTAATTTTTATCATCATAAATATGTTAGATTTGATCTAAGATGATTTATGATAGATTAGTATTAAAATTATTTCAATCTTGAATTACATGAATATATTTAGATTAGATCTAAAGTAGATTCATATTTATTTTTGATTTGCATATTGATTATGAATCAAACATGCAAATTAGTTGGTAGAACCATATTGTAAAAGTATTTTACAAACATAAAAATTATTTTTAAAATGTCAAAGCCCAACGCCCAACCCAAAACTTAATTAAGAATTAAGAAGTTGTTTGTTTAGGATCTAGGATTATGAATTGAAAATCCTAAGGCACAAATCATAACACTTGGGTTAATGGGTTAGTGGAAATTAGGTCTATTAATTAGGTTAGACCTAAGGTTAGATTAAAGAATGGACTTAATTAGAGAATCAACTAAATCTAATCAATAGTTCTTATAAATTAGGTCAAGGATTCTCTAGATCAACTATAATAGATGCAGTTAGTCAAGTCCATGTCTTTAACGAGAACTAGGATGGATTTGATTCTTGGCTATGCGGTCTAGCATGAACTATTAGGTTGATCTAATTGAAACTAATTAACCAATTGATGTTTAAGGCTAGTCTGATAATTTAGATTGATGGTTTTTAATTGGCAGCCTGCTTACCTGACCATTTTTGATGGCATCTAAGACAAGCTTTGGCAGACCCTCCCATCGATCTCACTTACTTGGCTTTCTTGGTAAAATTATATTTTGATTAGATCACTTGACAATTTAAGCTGATCCATGTCAGCTAGGTAAATCAATGTGAATAATTTAGGTGCTCTTAGATCAGCCTATCAATGGTCTTCCTTAATCTAACTTGGTGAAGTCAGTGGGAGGATTATGATTAGGTGGTTTCTCTGACTCTCTTTCCTAAACCAAATAAATTAAATCTTCTAAAATTATTAGATTCTTAAAAATGAAATAGTTATGGTGATAACTAGATTATAACCTCTTATTAAGTGGATGATAATGGGACCATTAGTTGGATAATCATTGGAGGCCCAAAGATCTAGGGCTTATCAACTAATGAAATTACCATTTATAATATGATTTCTTAACCACATCTCTCTAAATGATGTTAGTTTGACCAACCATTATTGGGGTTAATCATTTATTACTTAGATAGACGAAGTATGGTCATGTTAATGGTTGGACCTAACCGAGACTTTTAGTGGAGGCCTTAACCTACTGAAAAGATACCTAGGATAAAATTAAATTATTAAAAATTATTTAAAAAAATAATTGATTATGAATCTATCCTTAGATGTACATGGGTTGACCAACCATAGTTGGGCTTGTGTGCAGTCTATATAAATTCTAGTATCCATTAAGAAATTAGGATAATTTCTCGAATTAGAGGTAGAGGCTACCAATTCGAATTGGAGGTAGAGGCTACCAATTCTAGCTATGAAAATAGTTCAACTTATTTTCAATACTAATATCATTTCTTTAAATGAATGTCATTATTGTCCATCTTTTCTAATGAATATAATCTCTATTGGCCTTTTGGCCAAAGATGGTTATCATTTGTTAATAAAAAAAGATTATTATGATATCATTATAAATGATGTTATGATATGCAAGGATAATAAAAAAATAATATTTATATTTTATCATAGTCTATGAGTGTAACGTACACTTCTAAAAAATATCCTAGATTAGATAATGTCTTTGATATCTACCTATGGCATTGTAGGCTATGTCACATTAACAAGAATAGGATAAAAAGGTTGACTCAAGAAAAAATTCTCAAAGTCAGTGATTGTGAATCACTTTCAACCTGTGAGACCTATCTTCTTGAAAAAATGATCAAATTATCTTTTACTGAAAAAGATGAAAGAGCCATCGAGCTCTTAGGTTTAGTACATATTGATGCATATGGACCTATGAGTACATGTGCTGGAGATGGATATTTCTACTTCATCACTTTTATAGATGATCTATCCAAGTATGGATACATCTATCTGATGAAATAGAAGTCGGGTTCATTTAAAATGTTCAAATGATTTCAAAATGAGGTAGAAAAATAAACTTAGAAGAATATTAAAACTCTTTGATCGGACCGAGAAGGTGAATATCTGTCCAGTGAGTTCTTGATATATCTAGGAGAGAATGGGATTCTCTCGTAATAGACACCTTCAGGGACACCATAGCATAATGGTGTATTGGAAAGGAGAAATCAAATCTTGTTAGACATGGTTCGATCCATAATGGATTTTACTTATCAACTTGTTTTATTTTGGGGTTATGCTCTTGAGACTACATTTTTTATATTGAATAATGTACTAAGTAAATCTATCATAAAGACTCCATATGAGATATGGACTGGGCGTAGTTCTACACTCTCTCACATACTAGTTTGGGGTTGTCCGGTCTATGTTAAATGTTTGCATACAAATAAACTTGAACCCCAGTCTGATAAGTATGTATTTATAGGATACCCTAAGAAATCTAAGGATTACTATTTCTACCATGCTGAAGAACAAAAGGTGTTCGTTAGTTTTAAGATAATCTTTTTAGAAAAGGACTTTCTTGGTAAAGAAACTATTGCCTCTAAGATTGAACTTGAGAAAGTTCAACAGATAGAAAAATCATCATCAATAGCTGAACCTGAATTAGATTTGATTAGATCAAATACAAAATCCAATGTGCCTGCACCATTAAGGCAATCTGGTAGAGTACCGCATCAGTTGGATAGAAACTATGATTTCTTAGTTCGGGATGATGATCCTATCAAACTCGACGAGAATGATGAGGATCCAATTACCTATATGGATGCAATGTAGAGATCTGATTTTGAAAAATGGCTTGAGTCCATGAAATCTAAGATGGAGTCCATGAAGGTCAATAATGTATGGACATTGGTTGACCCACCCGAAGGGGTTAAACCCATTGGATGTAAGTGGATCTTCAAGAGGAAGAGGGGCGCAGATGAAAAGGTGGAGACTTATAAAGCCCGTCTGGTTGTTAAGACGTATCGTTAACATTATCGTATTGACTATGACAAGACATTCTCCTTTATAGCAGTGCTCAAATCCATTTGGATAATGCTTGTGATAGTTGTTCATCTAGACTATGAGATCAGGTAGATGGATGCGTAGACAGCTTTCCTAAATGGAGAGCTAATCGAAGAGATGTTTATGATACAACCTAAGGGGTTCACATCCATGGATGAGTCCAAGGTATGTAAGCTTCAGAGATCCATTTATGGATTAAAGCAAGCATCTCAAAGTTGAAACATGCATTTTGATAAGGTGATCAAAACATATAGTTCCATTAAGAACGAAAAAGAGCCCTATATTTATAAATGAGCAAATGGTCTGACAGTGGTATTCCTTATCTTGTATATTGATGATATTTTCTTAATTGAGAATGACATCCCTACATTGTGAGGAATAAAAGTATGGTTGTCATCTTAGTTCTTCATTAAGGACTTGGATGAAGCGTCCTATATCCTAGAGGTGAAGATCTATAGGGATAGATCTAAAAGGATGCTTAGGTTATTCCAATCCACGTACATAAAAACTATGTTGAAAAGATTCAATATGGAGAATTCCAAAAAGGACTATCTTCTGATAGGCCAAAAAATTTCTCTCTCTAAGAAGGATTGTTCGACAACTCCTAAAGAGAGAGAGCGTATGAATAGAATCTCATATGCTTCGGTAATGAGATCTATCATAAACATCATGACATGTACGAGATCAGATATGGCATACTCGTTAGGAGTAGTGAGCAGATACCAATCTAACCTACGGGAGAACCACTAGAAGGTGGTGAAAACCATCCTTATGTATTTGAGAAATACTAAGGATCAGTGGTTATTCTATGGTGAGTTAGATTTGAAACTAGTAGGATTTACTGACTCTAGCTTTTAATCTGACCATGATGACAGCAAAAGCGTGTCGGATTATATCTTTACCCTAAATGGTGGAGCCATCTACTGGAAGAGGTCCAAGCAGCATACCATGGCAGACTATGCGAGATGAAGTACATCACAACTTCAGATGCCACGAAGAAATCTGTGTGGCTGAGAAAGTTTATCATTGAGCTCAGAATAGCATCCTTTCTTGATGGTCTGGTCCTGTTCTACTGCGACAGCACTGGTGCCATTCTCTGGTGAAGGAACTGAAGGCAAACTAATGGACAAAATACGTACTGCATCGCTACCACCTAGTCTAAAAAATTATGGATTGAGGTGACATTGACCTTCAAAAGATCGATGGAAAGGAGAACCTAGCCAAATCCTTTACTAAAATCCTAGTAGTAAAGGAGTTTGACCACCATAAGTTGAAGATAGACATTAGACACCGTACCGAGTAGCTTTAGGACAAGTGGAAGTTGTTAAAAATTATATCCCAAAGCTAATCATCAGCCTGTTGATGATTGTACTATTTTATTTTTATAAATAATTTATTATTAAATAAAATAAAATTTTAGCTTTTTCATCATAAAGTCTACATCTTCTAATAAACTTCATTTATTGTAATGAAGTTCTTAGGACTATTTAGTTTCGATAAAGAGAGGATTTATTGATTAATCCTTAAAACTATTCACAACTAAATGATACGTTGTTAATTAGGACGATAATATTTATCGAGTATAGATCATTGTATGCCATATAGGTTGATTGTCCTCTTAACCAAGGAGTGTGGAGATACTAATATGGTATATAGATGAGATGTAAGGATACATCATCACTAAATATGACCAACTCTGGAGCATTCTACTATCAAAAATTTCTCTAATGGGATATGGATATAAGTATCCCTTAGACTTGAGATCACCATGGTGACTTGCAAGCAACTCACTATGCTTTGGTGCTGGACTACCTAAATTTTTAATTCAGTGATGGAAGATTTTTGGGCATAGTCAAGTGCTTATGAAATTAGTGTGTGATCAAGATGGGATTGATCACTCCAAAGATTTGGAGAAAATTCATTACTGTATTTCAATTTAGCAAAATCTTGGTCAGGATAATCCATGAGATGGATTTGATATTTTGAAATACAATGTGGATGACCTATTTAGGGTTGACACTTAAACCTTGAGTTGTCCTATGAGCATTTTGATCAAGGGGATGAATTATATGAAAATCTTATCCACATGGGTTCTAAGAGTGTTGCTTTACACATTCGACCTATCCGACCATCGGCTATCATTGCTAGATGATCACTTCGATTGATACAAGAATTTATTTCTATGCTACTGGATTAGATTTGAATCAATAAGGTCATACATATAGAAGGTCTCAATCTGATCGGATGGTTGATCAATGATTTAGAATCATTCTTAGGTTAAACAATCAATACGATTGATATATGACCTTGTGCAAGTATTGTAGGAGGATCGATTAGCAATTAAATTATTAATTAGCTTAATTTAATTAAACTAGAGAGATAAGATTAAGTTTATTTAAATATAATTTAATTAGATTTTATTTAGGCTTGATTGGATCAAATTCAATTGGTTTATTGAATGAGCCAATTGCAAGGAAGAACAAGTCCCTATTCAATTAGGACTTATATGCATCTAATTTTTATTTTGATTAGAAATTAAACCAAAATTAAAATTAATTTAGTATAATTTAATTAGGCTCTTAGTTGGACTAAGATCATCTCTAATTAGGTTGCATTAGTTTTGATTTAATTGGGTTCAAATAATAAGTTGGACTAAGTCAAAACTAGAAGTCCTAGTGTGACTAGGATTTCTCCATTTTGTGCCACCTTGCTTTCCATGCCCCCCACACCAATTTTCTTAGAATTTTCATGAAAAATTTTATTTCTAGAGAGTATCCATGGCTTTTTTTTGTCTTCCACCATTTTAGAAGGAAATTAGTTATGGAATAGATCAAAACAAATAAGTTATTTTGACCTAGGTCTCTATTGGATAGAGTTTGACACATGATCTTTCCTTATTTCTTTTAGACACGAAACCACCTGATTTCTCTCTAATCTTTTTGTAAAAAATAGAAGACTTATTTGGACATATTTTCTTGAGTCCATAAAATAAAAATAAGAATGGGACACCCAAGACTTTGGCACCACTATCCTTGCTCAAATTTGACCTACCTTTTTAGGTATTTTTGAAGGGAAATCCTGATTTTCCGGTCCAGGTTCGTCCAGATCTGATCAGATCAAGAGATATATTTCAAAAATTTTTTACTTGATCCCAATCAGATCTTGATATATTTTAAATCTAATTCTTATTATTTTAATAATAAAATAAAATAAGATAAATTAAATCAAATTTAATTTACCTGATTTGGGTAATCCTATTACCCTGTAGATGATCCTGATTGCAGCGGAAGGTTCTGGATCTAGCCATGCAAGCGCCTGGCCTCTACCGGTATCCACTCGGGTTGGATCTGGAGATCCTCTTCTTCTCTATCACGCCTCCAAAAATCAGATCTGGATCTGATCTGGAGGATCTTCAAAACTCTTTTGAAGATCTGCAGTCGTCCTTTTGCAGCAGCGCAGCCTTCTTGCTTTTGATCGCCTTTCCTTGATCTGAATCTCACCAACCAAAGTCCAAAATACCTTTTGGACGTGGAGAGCAAGGGGAGAAGAAGCTATGGCATGGAGGAGGAGGGGAGAGGCAGCCTTGGGGCGTGGGGTTTCTCAATTGAATTGCATTCATCATCATAGAATCTGAGTTGGGCATAGGGTCTTATTTATAGACTAAGCGTGATCCAACTCCTCTTCCTCCCAACCAATCACAACCCTTTGTGAAATCAGATCTAAATCTGATTGGTGGGAATAGAGACCCCTGGATTCCTCCTTAGAGGGTGCCTAAGACCAGTCAAAGTTGGTTCTTAGAAGAACTCTAATTGGAATCCAAAAGGGAGGTGGAGTCCTTGTCCAACAAGGACTCCTAGGCGCCTCCTACTTGGGCTCACACCACCCTTGGCGTGCGCCCTTCTCCTTGCCAGGTTCTGGCAGGGGGACAGGCCCCCACCAGCTCTCCAATAGGTGCATGACATGTGGTCAAAAGTCAGAGGGTCAATGGTCAATGTTTGACCAGTCAAAGGTAGACTTTTGACCAAAGTCAAAGAACAAGAAATGGCAGGTGACCAAAAATGGCAGATAATGTCTTACAAATAAGACAACCTATTCTAACTTGGACAACCTCCAGTTAGACCATATGAAGGCCTCTGATTGAGCACAAACTCCTTTGGCTCAGTCAGGACAACTTATTTGTGATAGTAAAAGAAGAACGTTAGATTCAATCGAGTGCTAGCACGATTTCCTTGAACCTAATTGAATCTCATTCAGATCAATTAAACTAGATCAGTTCAATTGATGATCACCAGATTCAAACCCTTGTTTGTGTGACCCAGTTAGGTTCAGTTCTGTATGGTAATGGGATATGTCATGATCTCTATCATAGACATCATCGAAACTCCTTTCGATGGATCAGAACTCTTCTGATTCGAACAGCTAGAATGATCGATCATCTAAATCATTCTAATTGCTCCTCAAAATCCACCAGTGACACCTAGCAATATATGGTGGCAACCCATCAGAGCTGAATGCGAACCTCTTGGTGCAGCTACCTGTGTGATTAAGTTCTTCTATCTTGAGCTCCGATCAGATTAGGGTTAAGGTAAACTCGTCAAACCCTAGTCTCTGTCATATGATATAATCATTTGATTCGAGTCCAATGTGAAAACCTAAATAGAAACTCTTTCTATTATTTCACTCTGCCATGGCCATGGGCTTTAGAACTTGATTCTCATGATTATCATAGGGCTGCTCCTCTACCACCGAGGTAGATAGATCCCATGTTGATGCAATCCAGTTCCTACAATGAACATGCTATAGCCAACATACACCTCAGGGTTCCATATGGCTAGGAGACTGAGTAATGGTGTAGTCAAACTATAACACCCTCAAGGTGAACTGCCGATGCATCTCAGGTCAAAGAACCAGACACACTACTGCAGCATCGAGTCAGTCATTGACGAGAAGGTAGACTCTCTAATGACTACTCGAGGTGGTCATGCTCAGTGCCCTCGTTCTCTAACGAGTACCTGTACTTTCGCTCCAGTGTCTCCACACCGTAGACTCAAGACTCATCTACTAAAGAGAAGCGATCATACACCAACCTTCCGGATCAATCGCCATCCTCGTGATGATCCTATGGTCGGGAGCTGTTTATGAGTTAATAATGATTATTCATGTCTTAAATTTTCAACTCTTGAAAAATATGAATTATCATTACCATTAACTCAAAGGATGTATCACAGACACTAAATACACAGGTGTGATAGAAAATAACCCATTTCATTAATTATAGTCAAAATTACAATTTTGCCCCTAGAAGTGTATTACAAGTGTCAGCCAATTCTGACTTCTAGGGCACATATATCTAACAATTTTACCTAGATAAGGACTCTATCATAACTCTCTATTTTAAGAAAGTTAGGGAATGAGTTTTCTACAAATTTTAGATCTAAGAGAGAGATTTGGGACATGGAAAGCTTGGGTGAAAGAAGATCTGGGCATGGTGCTTCATTAAGACACAAACCATTATGTCCCGGTGAGAGAAAAAGAAGGGAGAAGAAAGGATTCCTTTCCAAGGTATTTTCTTGATCCCTTCCTCCTATTTTTGTGATTTTTTAAGAGATGTCACTTCTTCACAAATCTCTTCCCTTCCTTCTGAAAATTAGAGAGTCCATGATTTGAAAAAGGTTTCAGATCAACCATCGAAGAAGGATCAACACATTACTAGCATGCTGTGCTGATTTTCTGCATTGAACTTTAGATCAAGGATTGAGGCCTTGTGTGGATATCCCGTAAAGGCTAGATGCATATGTGACTCAAAGCAATGACCTCAACCTCAAATCAGCAAGTTAGAGAACTCATCTTGCAAAGGTATAGTTGATACGATCTTCCTTATGTATCTAGATCAAATCTAGAATTGCCTGGATGTTGATATGATCAACATCATTTTTTTGATTATTTTTATTTTTAGATTTAATAGCATGCTTAAATCATGTGATGGGATCCTAGATCTAGGGCTCTTTTATGGATTTTAAATAAATTAATATGATTAATTTATTGCTTCCACTGTTTGATTTTTGAAAAAGTTTCGAAACCCATCCCTGAAATCCTAGATCATTTCCTTGACCTTCTA
Source organism: Cocos nucifera (assembly GCA_006176705.1). Taxonomy (NCBI): domain Eukaryota; kingdom Viridiplantae; phylum Streptophyta; class Magnoliopsida; order Arecales; family Arecaceae; genus Cocos; species Cocos nucifera. The sequence continues at coordinate 88,311 of QRFJ01001738.1, forward strand.
TCTTAGATAACTAGAGGCCTTCATGTTCATTTAGGAATGAAGCTTGGTTCAATCATTTCCTATCATCATTTAATTTGCACAAAAAATAGGGATGTTAAAGTAAGGAATTTTATTAAAATGCAGCTATTGATATTACACTTTGTAGGTTTTTAGAATTCTAGATTGAGGCAATGTGGTTCCTTTAGGTCACTTCTTGCTTATGTTCCCCAATCATGAAGTTGATGATTCTAAGCAGAGGCCAATTTCCTTCTAGCTCTTCCCTTCAAGGTTCATCTGGTTGCGGCAGGATTCTTGGCCGATCTTCCTCTCTTTCAGGCCAATATCTTAAAAATCAATCTAGTCGATCTCATCTGGTTAGCTCTTCAATTTCATCCTGAAGTTGGGAACATTCTTTGATGTCGTGATCATGATCACGATGGTACAGGCAATACTTGTTAGGATTGCGCTTGTTTGGATGAGTTTACAGTCATTCCTTAATCTCCATCAGAACTTGAGTTTTTGAAGTATTCAGGAGAGTATAATTGTTGAATCTTTTGAGAGGAGGGTTTCATCACTTCCTTTTATCGAAGGGTCTCGATTGATGGGTCCACAGTAGAGATCGAGCTCATCTATATTCAGGAGGGATTCTAGAATGTAGCTGAGCTTTGCTCAATTTATCTTCAAGTGTGAGCTCGCCATATCCTTCCGCTTGCCACTCTCTTATGGCCTCATCATCTCGAAGCTTGAAGGCTTCCTCAGCTTGGGCATATCCCTCGGTCCTAGTAAGCATGTTGGCAAAGTTTCGAGGGTACTTCTTCTCTAACGAGAAGAAGAGATTATTTTTCTGGAGGCCGTCTATTAGTGTGGCCATAGGAATAGATTGGTCCAAGTTTCAAACCTTCAGTGCAGTAGTATTAAAATAGCTGACATAAGTTCGGATGGACTCCCCTTCCTTCTACTTGATATTAATGAGGAACTTTGAACCTCATCTTTGACACCAACTGCTAATGGAATGAGCCATAAATTGGTGGCTCACTTGGTCAAAAGGATGGTACCCAGTTTGAGATCCGAGTATTAATTCTTTGCTGCTTCCTTTAAAGTAGAGGAAAAAGCTCGCAATAGAATGGCGTCTGATGCGCCATGGAGCAGCATCATCGTCTGAAAGGCTTCGAGGTAGTCAATGGGATTCGAGGTCCTATCATAACTCTTGAATTAGGAAAGCTTGAAGTTCAGTGGGATGGGATCCTGCATGATCTGAGCAGTGAAGGGTGGATCGGTGTAGATATCGTCATTGCAAGTAGGGGCCACGTGGCAGAGTTCCTCAATTTATTGGTTCATCTCTTTGAGCTTATGATCGAGAATATCATTTCGATCATGGATCTCAAAGGGCGGCTGGCTGAATGGATGTAGAGATCTTTTAGGGGTAGAATCATGGTTGGAATAAGGGATCTCCACTCTCTGCTTTCCCTTTTTGGGGTTACCGACCGACTTGCCTAGGTGGGCCTTTTCAGTGCCAGATCTTGGTGCTCCAGCGATGGTTTCTTTGACTGAGTTGGTACCGAAGCTTGCTGCATAGCCTGCACTACTTAAGTGAGACATCTAACCTACTACATTAGCAGGTTAAACTACTCTAGATCTACTATGGCTGTTGGTGGAGAAGATTGAGGTTGAGGTGCTAGTGATGAGATTGGAGTAGGCTGGTCCAGATGGGATCTAGCGGCAGAGGTGATGGATCACTAGGAAGGATCCTTCCTGGGTGGCATCTTATTAGAACAAAGAAAGATCAGAAAAATAGTAGGAGAGAGAAAGAAGATGAGCTCGACTGGATACTTCTTTAAAAACAAGGGCTCAGAAAGTCTTTCCTCTAGTGCCAATCCTATTGGTGCAGGAAATGGTTGGATGCTGGACTTCATTGGAGCTAGAAAAGATGAGGTTACTGATGAGACTTGCAAGATGAAGTCTAGACTGGAGGTGGATGGCTCCGACAGGATCCTTCGATGGTCAAGTTAGTCTCTTGGCCAGTAAGAAATTAAGTACTCCAGAGAATTAAAGCAAAGAGGAGAGCTTAGAGAGGAAGACATATATAGAGGGTCTCTTTTATAGATAGAGCTTATAATAGAATGATAGTGACAACCATAATAGAATATCAGTAGGCTGTTCAAGCCACTAGAAGTTTGTTATGGAGAGTGGGCTGTCATTTATCGCAACTCATAGGCGATTGGATTTCATTTATTAAAGTTTGGATGAGAGGTCGAAGATTTTTGTGCTTGATAGCAAACTGCCCATGTTGGGGATAGAGAACTTGAAGTCTGACTAGCCAAACTTGAAGGTCAGCTTCCAAGTGGTGAATGGTGGACTGGCGATTGGATTTTAAGCTTGGATTTTGCTAGTGCTGCCTTTGATAGCTCTCAGAAGCTTGGCTACTTTCAAGGTTGGTCGAAGGTGAATATCAGCATTATTCCGAAGGGCTAAAGGTTGGAAAGGATGATAGACTCTTTGATTAGGACCATGGTCACATCCTATGGCGAAGGTTCAAACTTATATTGATAGTGAAATCCTCTTACTGACTTGAGTTCATCCGATCGAGGTCCTTGGTATAGGAGTACCAATGTCTGCCATCTATAGTGAAGAAATTTGGCTATCTTGAAGGTCAGCCATCGAATAAAGTCAGACTATGCTGGGATTCATTACTTAATGGAGTCCTGTTGTCTATCTTGAGCTAGAGATCAGAACCAGTCGATGGCAACATTTTTATTATTCAAGCTCGTCTGGCCGAAGCTTAGCATATCCTTGATAAGTTCTGCCATCATGAGAAGAGAGCTAAAAGTTGCCATTAGGAAGTTCATCTAGCAAACATGGGTTGAAGGTCGGCCTTCTAGAACCCGACTTGAATAGGAAAGCAATTCAGTTGAAGCTCGGTCCCAAACACCACTACAAGCAGTATCATATTAAGATCGGACAATCCATCAGACTTCGGCAAGAATCATTTTACCCCCAATAGAATGTGTCAGATCAATGCAGATCATAGTACACCAAAATACAATGACAACTCAGTTCATCAAGATAAAGATAAGTACAATCCACAGGGATAAATGCAAATACATAATCCTAATACATCAAGTGACTGTATGTTAGTCTTCTGCAATACTACTCATCATCTAAAGGTATTTCTAGCATCTCGAATCGATGAGACTCGAGAGGATGATGGTTTAAGCTCTCCAGCTCCTAGTCCTGGATCAATGGACCAGCCATCTATGAAGGAGCAAGCCCCACACCTAGCACAAGTGTAAGAGTCTAAGTTGGTGGTCTACTCTCATTAATGGACAGCTGGGTGGACTGAATTAGAGGCTATGGTAGTGTAGAAGACTGAGGCAGAGTAGGTGGAGGACAAGGCATGGTGGCTCTGGTGGCTACATCTGCTGTTGCTATTACTGGTACTGCACCTGAAGCCAAGTCTCTCAATTTTTTCCATTAAACTCTCCATGGCTCCAAGTATAGAAATAATCCCCTATTACTGAGCTTGACCAAGCCTACTAATGGCTGTAAGCATCTCAGATCCACCAGACTCAACTCTCCCCCTCAATCAAGCAATCTCCTCAACAACACTCGAGAAATCAGTAGGCATATCGTGTCTCAACTCCCTCTGCTCTAAGATAGTGAGCCTCTCTGATATGGATCTCATCTCTATCTGCATGTTTTGTACCTTCTCAGACAGTGCCTGTATCTCCCCACTAACTCTAGCAGAAATCATGTTAGTCAATCTCTCCAGGGATGCAGAGTCAATAGCTGTTGGCTGAGTAAAAGTGCTTGCAATGGGTGGAGCTTGAGGTGTGACTAGTGAATTAGGATCTAGGGCTGCTCTAGATGGGGAATGATAAGTAGGTGTAGCTCTAGGAGAGATAGGAGTAAAGGGCTCTCCTAACTCCTCTACTCTCGATTCTATCCTCTCTTGATCAAAAATATTTTTAACCCATGTTCCTACTTCCACATGATACTGCATCCTGGTCAAGGCCCTCATGTTGTATACATCAAAATAAGATAGCTTTCTGAAACCCTCATTTTCTAGTGACACTCTGACTATCTCAAACACTCGGATCAGTGCCATTTCATAGGGCAAACATACCTTATTCCTTGCAATAGCTTGTCTAATGTGATGATACCATATCCAACAAGTTTAGAGGAATGCCCTGAATAATGTGATACATCATGCATAGCTCCCTTTTTGATACAAAGTTGTGTCTTTCCAACTTTGGAATAAAAATTCCTTCAATGATGTGGTGCAATGCTCTCATCTCTATTGAAGAGTGGGTGCTAAGACATCTCCCATGATATCATCTCTCTCGATAATCAACCTTAGTCTAGCCTTTTTATCGGGTAGCCTTTCGGGCACAATCCCATCCCTAGAAAGCCCAAAAATCTATGCTAAACTCTTAGAAACTTCAAGTTGAGCTTCCTTCACTGTTGACACTATATCGACTATGCTCCTTCTCAGATTTTCATAATCAATTTAGCATACACGGGGATATTCATGTTACAAAAACTTCTCCATCCCATTCTTTTAATCCAAGTCCCTATAGAAAAATTATATCTTTCAAAGAAAGCAAAGTCTATTCTTCTCCTCATAGCTAGCCCTAGTAGCCATTCTTCCTAAGGGAGAGTGCTCTGGAGAAGGGGAAGCCGGAATACCTTGATCCTCAACTGGATTAGGTTCATCTTGAATGAATTGCTCAGGTGGTTAAGAAGGTTTAGAGGCTTAGGATGCTGCTCATTCCATCCGAGCTTTCCTCCTTTTCTCCCATTCCTTAGCGAGTGGAGATTTTCCACACACTACGATTTTCCTACACTATCCTATTTCAAATCCACCTCAAATCAAGAAAATCTAAGGAGATGGAGGGCAAAGATTCAAGTGGAAACTATTCAAAAGAGTTTGGGAGGAGGGATCCTCTTGTCACTATTTGCGAGTGGATTTAGGGCTTTGCGGACAGCCACAAATACATTTAAATGCCCGTGGCCCCGACAATCAAGTCGACTCATGTTTTTGTACAAGTCGACTCGAGCATAAGTCACTTGACTTTTCTCTCGAGTCAACTCGAGCATGAGCTCTGAAACTTTTCACATTTTCAGTAAAAATTCAGTACATGGACAACATTAAGGGATCTCCAACAATATTTCTCATCTATTATACCCACAAAATTGATTATTTAAATTTATTTTGATTTAACCTATTTTAAGTTATGAAAATAAAATTTATTTTGATTGATAGCAAATTCCTAATTTTCTTCTAATAATACTAAATCTTTCTTCATCAAGGGATTTTATGAATATATCAGCTAATTATTTATTAGTATAAACGAACTCAAGCATTACATTATTATTTTGTACATGATCTCTTATGAAATGATATCTTATTTCAATATGTTTAGATCTTGAATGTTGAATTAGATTCTTGGTTAGGTTAATTGAACTTGTGTTATCATATCTTATTGAAATCTTGTTAAGCTTAATTTCAAAATCTTCAAGTTCTTGTTTGATCCACATGATTTGATCACAACAACTTCCTGCAGCAATTATTCAGCCTCAGCCATAGATATTGCTACTGAGTTTTATTTCTTGCTAAATCATAAAATAAAATTAACTCTAATAAATTAACATGTACCACTAGTGCTTTTCCTATCAAATTTATATCCAACAAAATCAGCATCAGAGTATCCAATTAATTCAAAATGTGATAATCTATCATACCATAGTCCTACATTGAGTGTCCTAGATAAGTATTTAAAATTTTTTTAACAATAAATAAATAAGATTCTCTAGGATCTGATTGATATCTATCATACATACAAATACTAAATACTATATCTGATCTACTTGCAGTAAGATAAAGAAGAGAGCCTATCATACCTCTATATAATTTAGTATCTACTTTCTTACACCTTTCATCTTTGTCAAGTTTGTAAGATCTTAAGTATCTTCTTTATGTATTTTATTTAGTTAATGAAGATTCCTTCTTCACTTTGCTTGATCTGAAGTTTGAAAAAAAAAAATTAGTTCTCCCATCATGCTCATCTCGGACTCATCCAACATAAGCTTGGCAAACTCTTGACAAAAAAATTCATTAGTAGCATAAAAAATGATATCATCCTTATAGAATTGCACTACCAATAGATTATCATCCTTTCCTTTCAAGAATAATGTCTTATCAATATTTTCTCTAGTAAATTCATTATCTATCAAAAATTTACTTAACCTTTCATACCATGCATGTGGAGCTTGTTTTAATCCATACAAGACCTTATGTAATTAAAACAAATGATTTGAAAATGCACGACTTTCAAAACTAGATGATTGTTCAATATACACTTTCTCAGTTATATAACCATTGAGTAATGCATTTCTTACATCCATTTGATATAATTTGAAGTTCATAAAATATGCAAATGCAAGTAGTAGCCTAATTGCTTCTAATCTAGCTACTCGAGCAAAAGTTTCATTAAAATCAATATCTTTCTTTTGATTGTATCCTTTTGCCACTAATCTAACTTTGTTCCTAACAATAGTACCATGTTTATTAAGTTTATTTTTATATACCCATTTAGTTTCGACTATAGGATAATCATTGGGTCAACTAGGATCTAAACTTTATTTCTTTTAAATTAATTTAATTCTTCTTGCATGGCATTTATCCAACATGGGTCATTTTTAGTCTCTTCTATTATTTTAGGTCCATTTTGTGATACAAAAGCTAAATAATTGTTAACATTTCTTAGATAAGATCGAGTTCTTATTTTTTGTAATGGATCATCAATTATATGATCTTTAGGATGTTTCATACGTATACCTCAACTCTTTTGGTAACTCTTCTCTTAGACTTGGAGTGGGCTCTTCATCATTTTTTTCTTCATTATTTTAGGGGAGAATCATCCTTTAGTGTGAGACCATCCATTTTGTTATTGAGATCACCTACATCCTCATCCAAAACATCTTTTTTTTCTAGAAGATTTATCATTATATTCATCAAAGATTACATGGATAGATTCTTTAACAACGAGAGTTCTCTTAGTGAAGACTCTATATATGTTGCTTGATGAGGAGTATCCCAAGAATATACCCTTATCTGACTGTTGGGTATCGTATCCTAAAGTCAATTATCTAGATTGTAAATAGTTGAGCTGATTGTAAATTATACTTGAATTATAAATAAATAAAATTATTATTCTATCATTTCATCATATTTGTGCATCTTCTTATAATGAACTCTTTTATGATGAAGTCCTTAGGACTATTTAGACTCGATAAAGAAGGATTTGTTGTTTAATTCTCAAACTTGATCGTGACCAAATGATACGTTGTTACCTAGGACAACAACATTTATTGAGTGTAGGTTGTTGCATGCTATATGGATTGATTGTCCTCTTAACCAAGGAGTGTGTAGATATTGGTATGGCATGCAGGTGAAATGTAAGGATATATTTCACTGATTATGGTCCAACTGCGAAGCTCTCTGATGTCAAGAGTTGCTTGCAAAGGATATGGGTATAAGTGTCCCTTAGTCCTGAGATCACCATGGTGACTTGCAAGCAACTCACTATATTTTGGTACCGAACTATCTAAATTTTTAATTCAGTGATGAAAGGTTACTGGGTATTGTCAAATACTTGTTTAGTCGGTGCATGAGTCAAGATGGGACTGACCCCTCTAAGTATTGAAGTAAATGCATTACTGTATTTCAATTTAGCAAAATCTCAATCGAGATAGTTCATAGGATGGATACTATATTTTGAAAAATAATGTAGATGATTTTTTAGGATTAACAGTTAAATCCTAGGTCATCTTTTGAGCCTTTGGATCAAGAGGATGAATTATACGGTAACCATATACCATAGGTTCACCGATATTGCATTACGACTATTCGATCTATCCGGACGTCGAGTACCATTACTAGATGATCACATTGATTAGTACAAGAATTAGTTCTTATACTACCAACTTAGGATTCGAACCTATGGGATCACATACAATAGGAGTTTCTACCTAATCTGATGGCTGATCAAGATTCCAATTATCTGGGACTCTATGATCAAGAGTCCCACTGAACTGGGACTGCATTCATGGATCCTACTAGATTGAGACTCTGATATTTATAGAGGATTAATTAATTTGATTGAGTGATGAGAATTTGATCAAATTTGATTGAATTTAATTCGATTGGATTTGACCCGATCAGGTCATGAGATGACCTAATCACTAAGAAAGATTAGATCCTGATTCGATCAAGACCTGGATTCAATTAACTTTTAATTTGATTAGATTTTAATTGGATTGGGTTAAGCCTAATTTGATTGGATTTATTCTAGTCTAATTGGGTCTAGACAAATTGGTTTGGTTGCAACCAATTTGAATAGGTCAAATTGGATTTAAATTTTGAACTCCTTTTCTTCCTATGCCTTGACTTTTTGACCTACATGATGTGCCATGCAAATTCTAAATTTGCATGTGATTTCTCTTACCTAGAGTAGTGTTGGTGCCTCCCATCTTTCTCTTTTTGACTTGATCCAAGAGTTGGACCAGTTCAAACTAAGTTGAATTTTGAATTCAACTTAGATGGTTAGTGGTTGAAAGTTATCCCATCCTTATCCATTCACTTCTCCACACCCCCTTATGGTTTTGTCCATAATCTTTTATGCATTTCTAAGTGTGGGCACATAGAAGGAGAGCCTTTCTATGCATCAATCACTTTAGGGGTGGCGTTAGATGTGGATACGGTTGTGCTTGAATTTTGAATTCAAGCAAGTTGTTAAAACCTTCTAACCATTCATCCTTATCTCCATTCCACATGTAACCCACTAGTGTTGCTCATTTAAGAAAAAGGTTTTTCTTGAGCATTCATGATTGATCTGAGGGAGTTCATGAAGGATTTCCTAGAGAGAGAAACTTGGGTGGGGGTGTAAGTTTTATGCATGGAAAAGTCCAAAGAGTGAGAAAGAGTTTCTTGCTTCAACTTTTCCTCACATGCTACCTTTCTTAATTTGTTTTCTTTGGTCACCCAATCTAAAAGAGTTTTAAAGTGGGTGTACGGTAGATAGGAGAGTCCTTCTATCATGAAAATTTGTTTCATGGGAAAATTCAAAAGAGAGTGGTCATGAGAGAATTTTCGGGCATCAGGGTTTTTGGGTGTGCAAAACCCTAGGGTTAGGTAGGACTTAGGGTTCGGGTGGAGAGATTGAGCACTGTGAGTGCTCGATCACCACCAAACTTTATAAACCACCTCTTCATCCTCCCTACATCAACTTCTAATTTTTTGGAATGTTTGAAAGATCAGGAGAAAGATGGTCAATTGGATCAACCAAGATTGATTGTTGAAGGCTCCGATAAAGAACTAGCATTCCGATAGAGTTGGTCGAGACTAGGAGCTTTGTATGGACTGACCGTAGAGGCTGGATGACTATGCAGCTAGATCACGATGTGAGGAGGCTACTTTTTAGTGGACTTGGATTGTGGAGTTTAGCTACCCACACTTAGATATCATGTTCTGAATACGAGTCGGTCAGCAATATGATTTGCTGATCGAATGCATTTAATTTTTTATTGCATATATACATGTCTAGATCCTAGTGTAGAGTTTAATGATCTGATCATAGTGAAGAAAAATTAGCATTTTTCACCACAAGATCATTCAGATCTGATTGGATCTATAGAAATATTTTAAAAAAGTTTTCTAACAAATTTTAGTCAGATCTGAGAGTTCTTGAATTTGATCCTATTGATCTCATATTAAAAATAATATTAAAATAAAAATAGAAATATTAGATGTTACTTTTAGGATAAACCACTTTTATCCTGTTGATGATCTATCATTGCTTAGGATTCTAGATCTAGCCATACAAGCACCTGGCCTCTACCGAAGTCCACTCGGGCAAGATCTAGATGCACTCTCCTTCTAGATCTAATCTTTAAAAATTAGATCTAGATCTAATTTGTAGCACCTTTAAAATAATGTTGAAGGCAGTGCGCTCGTCTCACGAACATGTCGTCTTTTTTCTTTGGAACCTTGAGCCAATTACCTTGGATCTTCTTCTAGAATTTTGCCCAACCTATTTGGCATGGAGAAGAGAGAGAGAAGGAGAAAGAAGGGGTGTGGAGATAGAGGAGGCAGCCGCACTTTGGTGTGGTGGAAAAATTCTGAACTTTTTTTTAACCCTAGGCGTAGGAGGGGTTTAAATAAACCACCATGCACCATGTAGTGCCATGCAGCCTCAACAAATCAGATTTGTTGATTTAATCAGATCTTAATTTGATTGCCAGAGTGATGTCACCTGATCCAATCAGGTTAAAGATCCCTCAAATCCTCCATAAGTGGTGCCATAGATGGATAAACACAAAAGGATGGGCGCAAGATATTTGATCCTATCAGAACCCTAGAGTCCCATGTTCATGGGACTCTCTCCTTTGTGCGCACACCCCATTGGGGCCGACCCTTCATCATTTTCTTCATGAGAAGACCATAGAGACGTGCACCCTAGATAAGACATAGGGGTGCATGCCTCCTCTCTTTTCTTTCCTGCATATGGGTCAATGTTTGACCCACATGTCTTGACAGGGATAGGAAATGATAGGTGGCAATAGAAATTAGCAGGTGTTGTCTTACTTATCAAATAAGACAACCTTTTCTACTTGGACAAGCTCTAATTAGTCAAACCATATGAAGGTTTGAGCACAAACTCCTTTGGCTCAGCAGGACAACAGAATGATAGCAAAAGAAGAACGTTAGGTTCAATCGAGTGCTAGCACGATTTTCTTGAACCTAATTGAATCTCATTCAGATCAATTGAACTAGATCAGTTCAATTGATGATCACCAGATTCAAACCCTTGTTTGTGTGACCCAGTTAGGTTCAGTTTCTGTATGGTAATGGGATATGTCATGATCTCTATCATCGACATCATCGAAAACTCCTTTCGATGGATCAGAACTCTTCTGATTCGAACAGCTAGAATGATCGATCATCTAAATCATTCTAATTGCTCCCAAAATCCACCAGTGACACCTAGCAGTATATGGTGGCAACCCATCAGAGCTGAATGCGAACCTCTTGGTGCAGCTACCTGTGTGATTCAGTTCTTCTATCTTGAGCCCCGATCAGATTAGGGTTAAGGTGAACTCGTCAAACCCTAGTCTCTGTCATATGATGTAATCATTCGATTCGAGTCCAATGTGAAAATCTAAATAGAAACTCTTTCTATTATTTCACTCTACCATGGCCATGGATTTCTGGACTTGATTCTCATGATCATCATAGGGCTACTCCTCTACCACCGAGGTAGATAGATTCCATCTTGATGCAATCCAGTTCCTACAATGAACATGCTATAGCCAACATACACCTCAGGTTTCCATATGGCTAGGAGACCGAGTAATGGTGTAGTCAAACTATAACACCCTCAAGGTGAACTGCCGATGCATCTCAGGTCAAAGAACCAGACACACTACTGCAGCATCGAGTCAGTCATTGACGAGAAGGTAGACTCCCTAATGACTACTCGAGGTGGTCACGCTCAGTGCCCTCGTTCTCTAACGAGTACCTGTACTCTCGCTCCGGTGTCTCCACACCGTAGACTCAAGACTCATCTACTAAAGAGAAGCGATTGTACACCAACCTTCCGGATCAATCACCATCCTCGTGATGATCCTATGGTCGGGAGCAATTTATGAGTTAATAATGATTATTCATGTCTTAAATTTTCAACTCTTGAAAATATGAATTATCATTACCATTAACTCAAAGGATGTATCACAGACACTAAATACACATATGTGATAGAAAATAACCCATTTATTGATTTTAGTCAAAATTATAATTTTGCCCCTAGAAGTGTATTACAAGTGTCAGCCAATTCTGGCTTCTAGGGCACATATATCTAACAATCTCCCACTTGTCCTAAAGCCAATTGGCTACAAGTCTAAGTCCCATCTTCTCAAGGTGGGCTTCGATCTTCTGCTGGCCCAACGGCTTTGTAAGTGGGTCTGCCACATTATCTGCGGAGTCGACTCTCTTGACCTCGACATAACCCTTCTCGAGGTAATCGCGGATGAGGTGGTATCGCCGCTCAATATGCTTGGATTTCTGGTGAGACCTCGGCTCCTTAGCAAGGGCTATGGCGCCATTGTTGTCGCAGTATAGAGGAATGGCATCTGATGGCATTACTCCGATTTCTGCAGCAAACTTCTTGTACCAGAATGCTTCCTTCGCAGCTTTCTGATGCAGCGATATATTCTGCTTCCATGGTGGAATCTGCTATCACCGTTTGCTTGGAACTCTTCCAGCTGACAGCTACCACCATTGCACACAAACAGACTCCCAGATGTCGACTTTCGATCATCTATATCGGACATGAAAGTCCGAGTCTGTGTATCCCTGGACTTGGAGTTCTCCGTTACCAAAGACCAAGCATCATATCCTTAGTTCTTCTCAAGTACTTAAGGATACATTTCACAGAAGTCCAGTGTTCTTCACCTGGATTTGACTGATATCTGCTTGTGACACTCACAGCATGGGCTATATCAGGTCGTGTACATAGCATGGCATACATGAGGCTCCCTATTGCAGAAGCATAAGGGATCTTGCTCATGCGTTCTATTTCCTCAGGTGTGCTGGGGCACATCTTCTTGGAAAGATGAATACCATGTCTGAAGGGTATTAATCCCCTCTTAGAGTTTTCCATACTAAACCTCTTTAGTACTTTCTCTATGTACATCTTCTGTGAAAGTCCTAGCATCCTATTCGGTCTATCCCTATAGACCTTAATTCCTAGAATAAAGGATGCTTCACCTAGGTCTTTCATGGAGAATTCCTTGGACAACCACATCTTGACTGATGTCAACATGGGAATATCATTCCCAATAAGGAGGATGTCATCCACGTACAATACGAGGAAGACAACAGCGCTCCCACTGACCCTTTTGAAAACACATGGTTCCTCTTCATTTTTGATGAAACCAAACTTTTTGATCACATCATTGAAACGAGTGTTCCAGCTCCGAGATGCTTGCTTAAGTCCATATATGGACCTTTGCAGCTTGCAAACCTTGTGATCAGTATCACTGGATGTGAAACCTAGCGGCTGTTCCATATAGATATCTTCCTCAAGATATCCATTTAAGAATGCCGTTTTCACGTCCATTTGCCATATTTCATAATCGAAATAGGCTGCAACAGCAAGCAATGTGCGGATGGATTTTAGCATAGCTACTGGGGAAAAGGTATCCTGATAGTCTATGCCTTCGCACGTTGACTATAACCTTTTGCCACCAAGTCTAGCCTTGAATGTCTCCACATTCCCATCTGCACCAATCTTTCTCTTGAAGATCCATTTACATCCAATAGGTACTATACCTTCTGGTGGATCTACCAAGGTCCAGACTTGGTTTGAGTGCATCGAGTCAATTTCTGACTGCATTGCCTCTAGCCATTTCTCGGAGTCGATATCTGATATCGCCTCGTTGTAGGTTTTGGGATCATCACCATGAGCACCATTACCTACGAGGAACATTTCCTCTACATCCTCTGAAATAATACCTAAGTATCTTTCAGGGGGATGGGAAAACTCTTTCCGATCTACGAGGTGGAGGAGGTAGTGTTCTTATTGGCTCAACCTGATTTGGTTCCACTTGGTCCTTAGCTCGTTGTACTTGTGAGACTTTCTCATCAAGCTTGATCTATCTTTCAATGCCGCTATCTTGAATAAACTATTTTTCAAGAAAGATGGCATGTCGACTCACAATCACATTGTGGTCTTCTGGAATGTAGAAATAGTATCCTAATGACTCTTTAGGATATCCTATGAATCGAGCTCTAAAGGACCTAAACTCTAACTTGTCCGCTTGTTGTCTTTTGACATGAGCCGGACAACCCCAAATTCTGAGATGACTCAGACTTGGTTTCTTACCGTGCCATATCTCATACGGTGTGGTAGGAACGGTTTTAGAGGGAACCCTATTCAGTAGATAGATTGAAGTTAACAATGAGTGTCCCCAAAGAAAATCAGGGAGGTCTGTGAAGCTCATCATGGATCGAACCATATCTAATAGAGTCCGATTTCTCCATTCTGAAACCCCGTTGAGTTGAGGCGTTCCTGGTGGAGTCCATTGAGAGACTATGCCATTATCCTTGAGATAGTCTAGGAATTCCCTGCTAAGGTATTCACCTCCTCGATCTGATCGAAGAACCTTAATGGGTTTTCCTGTTTGTTTTTCTACTTCATGTCTGAATTCTTTGAACTTTTCAAAGGCTTCAGACTTGTGTCTCATAAGATACACATACCCATACCTAGACAGATCATCGGTAAAGGTAATGAAGTAGACAAAATTGCCTCTAGCCGGCACATCAAATGGGCCGCACACATCAGTATGTACTAGGGCAAGGAGATCTGTGGCCCTCTCCCCATGTCCTACAAAAGGGAGTTTAGTCATTTTGCCTTGAAGACAGGATTCACAAGTTGGATATGACTCGAAAGTCAATGGACTCAATAGCCCATTTTTCTTCAATTTATTAATCCTATGTTCTGCTATATGACCTAATCTCAGGTGCCATAGATACCTATCATTTTGATATGTATCATAAATTCATCAATAAAAGTATTAATTTATTAATTAATTTATATTAATTTTTAAGAATTAATAATTAATTTATATATAATTTTTAAGAAATTCATATTTTTATTAATCAAAAAATTAATAAAAAAATAATAAAAATTTAAAAATAAAATTTTATAATCAATAGAAAGAGCTCATTTTTTTTATCACAATAAATTAAGTTTCAAGCAAAATGGAGCTAAAACGAAGAAGATATGAATTTCTAAAGATAAAAAAAGTAAAAATTAAATAAAAAAAAAAAAATGGCTCAGCTGGCTCTGCAAGCCAAGTCAAGCCGACTCAACCATAAAAGCCACCAGTCGATCCACAATCTAGGCATAGACTGCTAACTTAGCAGAAACTGATGAATCACGAAGCGACATGTGGTGGACCTAGACCCTTAAAGGGTTCATGGAAAATCCATCATGGTCTACAAGGTAAAAAGGTAATTTTGCATCAAAGCAGCGAGCACTGATTGGTTGTGGTGTACGGTGAAGCTGGTCCATGCAGTCCATGGGAATAGTAATTATGCGATCAGACGGCTCTGATAGTTTGCGGTCAAGATCAGACGGTAGAGGAATTTTTCAGCTTCATACTTCATGCGGATCGCCATCCAACAGTAGCGCTCGATCTAGGGGATGATCCGATAGTCTAGAATGCTCCCGAAAGTGATCAAGACTCTCGACGCATGATCAGCAGCCAGATTTCCTCCATCAACGTACGATCGGACAACTAGAATTTAATCCGACCTGATCTGGGCTGATACACATCCGATTTTGATGATTTTTGATCCGTTGGATTCCTATCAATGGCTAGATTTCATCCAGAGCAATAAAATTCATTCAAGATTTTTTTTAATCCAATTTTTATTTAGATTTCTTGATATTTTAATGATCAAAGAGCTCCTTAGTCCCACATTATCCAGAAGAAAACACTCCAGCCATTCTAGCTCTATAAAAGGGACCCCAGGCCTCTAGAAATCGACATCTTCGATCAAGATGAAGCTTTGGTATAGAGGGAAGCCAGACTATGGGTTAATGGCTGCTTCAAAGCAATGGATGTCAAGAAGAAGAGCCGGGCTTCTACACTATCTTTCCACCAATGTCGATCCAAGATCAGAGATCAAGCTATTTTATTTTATTTTTTTCTTTCTAAATTCTATATATTTAAATTTTAAAAATTTAATTATTATAAATTTTATTTTTTATACTTTAATTTTAGTTTTTTATTTTTATTGTAATTTTATTTTTATACTTTAATTATTATTCTTTATTTTACTGCAAGTAGATGCTAAGATCTAATTAGTAGATCTTAGTACCAAGTTTATTTTTCTACATAATTTAATTTCTACTTCATAATTTTAATTTTTAATTTTTAACTTTAAATTCTATTTTTATTTTTTTTAAAAAAAATTAAATATTTTAAATCTAAAAATACTACCTTTCTTATGGATTCGACCCAACTCACTACTATCTATGTATTTTTAATTATTTTAAGAAGTCAGATTAAACTGATAAACACGGTGTCTTAACGACAACATCGCCTTTCTATCAAGTTTTTGGCATCGTTGCCGGGGAAGGCATGGACATTAAATTTTTGATCTCTTTAATTTTTTTATAAATAAATTATAAATAAAGTTT
The DNA here is from genome assembly GCA_006176705.1 of Cocos nucifera. NCBI lineage: Eukaryota > Viridiplantae > Streptophyta > Magnoliopsida > Arecales > Arecaceae > Cocos > Cocos nucifera. Next base: position 104,558 of record QRFJ01001738.1, read on the forward strand.
TTATTTTCTTGTAAATATTGCTTGCTAATCTTTCTTTTATTTTGTAGAAAAAGAGGTTAAAGAACAAAAAGAACTAGGGCAAGGAACAAATCATTTAGTTTTGCTTGGTGAGATCAATCCTAACCCTAGTCCTTTTATTTATTTATTTATTTTATTTTTAAATTAAATTTAAAAAAATATATCCACTTAAATCTAATTTAAAATCTCATGATAAGATTAGAAATCCTAACTGTTTAGAGCATGCATCATATTAGTTTTAGTTTTATTTTTTCTGGTGATTGTTAGAGGTAAGGTAAGCCTTTCAGAATTCAATTAGTTGCATGCATCTAGTTTAAATTGTATAAAACCCTTTGATTGAATTTTTTTTTTGCATATCATATTAAATCAAATTAAAGCAACACCCAATTAAATAAGATAAGGTGAGGATTTGATCACCCTTCCTTGGCTCACAAACAACCAACCAGCATCCTGCATTGACCTAAGCCTTTAATTTTAAAATTAATTAGACATCAGCCCTAGGAACTCGAGCTCAATAGGACAAGAAACCCTAAGAGTTGAACTAGATTAGGGTTAGTCAATTTGATTGATGTCTAGGAAGGTGGTTCAGGGACGACTGGGTCCGAAGGAATTGGTTCCATTCGCTTACTTGGCCAAGCACAATTGGTGTCTAAGGCAAGCAATGGAGGGACTCCCACCGACCTTATACTTATCTGACCAGTTGATTGGCTGATCCTACACTTAGAGGGCTTGAAGGTGACCTTGGTAGTTTGGAGCTGTCTAGATCTAGGATAATCCTTAGTCAGGATTGATTGACCAACTTGATTGCTAACCAATATCAAACCTAATTAAACTTAATTCATTTCTTTCTTCTTAGTTCTAGGACTCCTTAGGACCTCTTCTTTAGAACTCTTCTTTCTTCTTTTATCCTTTCTCCTCTAAAAATAAAATAAAAATTAAATTAAACTAACTAAAAAATATATTAAAATAAATAATTAAATTAAATTAAAAATAATAATTAAAATAATTTAAAAAATTAAAAAATAATAATATAATAAAATAATAAATATATATATATATAAATTCTAAAAAAAATTTAAAAAAATTTTGAACCATACATTAGGGTTACACTAATACATGCACAATAGAAAATTGCTTTTTCTAATTTAGTTAAACTTAATTGAATGGTTGATTCACATTAAATCTGATATCAAATGGCTAATCTGAATCTAATAGTCCAAAAATTAGATAAAGTTGATCTTCTTGCCCAGAAATTAGATCAACTCCTAATCGTAGGTCAATAATTTTCTACATAATTTACATCACCTAGCCCAATCTATCATGCTGCACAATTTTCACATTTTATCCAAGAACAAGTTCAAGCTACTCAAGGCTACTCCAAGTCGGTTAACAATCTTCTTTCAAATTCATATAATCCATATTAGAGTAACTACTCTAATTTTTCTTGGACATCCCAACAGTCTCAGGCTCAGACCCAAATTTTATCTATCCAAAACTATCAAAATAAGCCCCAATACCAAAACTATAACTATAATAATGGTCAGCCTAGTCAGTTTACGCAGCCATCATATAACAACCAGCTATCATACCCACCTCCTCAATAGATCAATCTAGTTGATGATAGATTTAATGAACTTCAATAATTGATTCTAACTCAACAGCAATCTATCGCCAGGCTAGAAGCTCAAATTGGACAACTAGCTGAATCTAACATGAGGAGAGAACTAGGTCAATTATCGAGACTACCAATTTTAAACAACCCACCTAATGTCCACCAACCATCAGGATCAAGTTATCAATTTAATATTTCACTTAAGAATCTCCAATCTGAGAATGCCAAAGTAATTCCAAAACTTAAAAGCTATAGGATTCTTATGGACCCATACTAGGATCAGATGAGAGAAGCTAGTACTGATGCTAGCCAAAATAAAAATTTAGAGAAATAGGTTAGTACTGAGACTAACCACATAAAAGAATCCGAGCCAAAAAATAGTACTGATACTAGTTCTAGTTTAAATAATATAGACATAGGAAAAATGAGAATAGATGATTTACCTGAAACTTATAAACCTAAAAGCCTATTCCCTTCAACCCTAGAAGTCGGATCTTCTCACAAAAATCAAGATGCATGTAATGAAGAATCAATAGAGTTATTTAAGTAAGATCACATTAATTTACCTTCAGAATTAAAATCGTCTTTAGTCACCCTTCCAGCACCCATTGAATCAAACTTAACTTCTAATACAAAAACTCCATTCATGAGCATTTTAGAAGAACAAATAGGAGAAATTCTTAATAAACATGGATCTGAGAATGGGGTCACAAATTATATCCCTAAAATTAATAATGATTATATCAATAATGAGATTATAAATTAATTTTCTGAGACTAGCAATCCAAAATCATTGGAATTTGACAATCCAATATTCGACACAAGATAGTAAGCTACATTATGTCTGACTGAAGATGATAAACTTAGCGCTTGTTGGGAGGTAACCCAATATTTAATTTTTTTTAGTTTAATTTATCTTTTTAGCTAATTTTTTTTAGGATAATTTGAATAAGTTGGAGGGAGAGCTTAAATTTTCAAAGACATGTGCTCAACCAAAAATATAGTCAGGTGTATTCTTTCATGTTTTTTATTATACCCTTTATTTTTTCTTCTCCAGATAATGTTGATTAAGTTGGAAGGGAGAAAAATAAAAAGTTTAAAATTTTAAGTCCTCAAAAAAGTTAGTATTTAGTATTTAGTATTTAGACATCTGATTATGCTTAAGAATCGAATTAAACTAAGCATTTTTAAAAGAAAATTGATGCATAGATCAAAAAATCTATGAGATATTGAAAATCAAGTATTAAAAAAATTCAATAAAGAATTAAGTCTAGAACATAAAAATTTTTTTCTTAGAGCATTTCTAATTTTTTCTACTAGCATTAAAGAAAAGTTTACTTTTTATAGTCTTGTGTAGGGTAACTATATATTTCTTCATATAAAAAATTAAATAAAATAGTTTTTAAGTACTTCTCACTGAGTAACCGGACCTCTTTGCCTAAGCAAGCATTGAGTTTTGCATCAAAAGATGGGAAGGGCAAAAAAGCTCATTGTAAAGCTAGTCTTAACTCATAATCTATTTGATTTGAGCTAGTAAGCTCGAGGGATATTCTATATCTAGTATCCTAAAATCAACTGGTTTGAGAGTCATTGGCCCAAGACTCGCTACATGGATCAAATAGAAAGCTTAAGGAGTTATGACACTCAATAATGGTACAACGTTAAAAAAAAAAAATATTGGTTTTCCATCGAGTAATCGGGTCCCATTGCCTAAGTAAGTAATGATATTCACATCAAAAAATGGGCAATGTAAAAATAAAAATCAATAAATGAAGGGCAGAAGTAGCAATACACTTATCTATGTAAAAGTTTAGACAAATTAGAGATAAAGGTGGGATAATTTAGAAAAATTCAAAAAAATTTAATATTCTTTACTTAATTTTTTTATTGATAAGTATTAATATCTCAATGATATATCTCACTTAAGCTCTACTGAATATCAATGACCATTTTGAAAACTGCTTAGGTAAAATTCAAAACTCTAAAGTTAAAAGGTATTTAAAACTAAATTCTTTCTTTACTCGAGGATGAGCAAAGCTTAAGTTGGGAGGTATGATAAGTACCATAAATTCATCAATAAAAGTATTAATTTATTAATTAATTTATATTAATTTTTAAGAATTAATGATTAATTTATATATAATTTTTAAGAAATTCATATTTTTATTAATAAAAAAATTAATTAAAAAATAATAAAAAACTAAAAATAAAATTTTATAATCAATATAAAGAGCTCATTTTTTTGATCATAATAAAATAAATTTTGATCAAAATAGAGCTAAAATGAAGAAAATATGAATTTCTAAAGATAAAAGAAATAAAAATTAAATTAAAAAAATGGCTCAATCGACTCCGTAAGCCAAGCCACCAAGCCAAGTCAAGCCATCAAAGCTGACTCAGTCACAGAAGCCACCAGTCGATCTACGATCCAGACGTAGATCGCGAGCTTAGTAGAAATCGATGAATCATGAAGTGACATGTAGTGGACCTAGACCCTTAAAGGGTTCATGAAAAATCCATCGCGGTCTACAAGGTAAACTAATAATTTTGCATCAAAGCAGTGAGTGTTGATTAGTTGCGGTGTATGGTGAAGCCAGTCCATGCGATACATGGGAATAGTAATTATGCGATCGGATGGCTCTAGTAGCTTGTGGTCAAGATCAGATGGTGGAGGAATTTTTCAGCTTTAGACTTCATGCAGATCACCATCCAATGGTAGCGCTCGATCCAGGGGATGATCCGACAATCCAGAATGCTCCCAGTGGTGATCAGGACTCCCGATGCACGATCAGCACCCAGATTTCCTCCATCAATGCATGATCGAATGGCCAAAATTTAATCCGACCTGATCTGGGCTGATACACATCCGATTTTGATGATTTTTGATCCGTTGGATTTCTATCAATGACCAGATTTCATCCAGAGTAGCAAAATTCATCCAGGATTCTTTTTAATCTAATTTTTACTCAGATTTTTTCATATTTTGATGATCAAAGAGTTCCTTAGTCCCACATTGCCCATAAGAAAACTCTCTAGCCCTCCTAGCTCTATAAAAAGAACCCCAGGCCTCTAGAAATCGACATCTCTAATCAAGATAAAGCTTTGGTATAGTGGGAAGCCAGGCTATGGTTTTATGGTTGCTTCAAAGCAATGGATGTCGAGAAGAAGAGCTGGACTTCTATACCATCTTTCCACCAACGCCGATCCAAGCTCAGAGATCGGGCTATTTTATTTTTATTTTTTTTAAATTCTATGTATCTAAATTTTAAAATTTTAATTAATTCAAATTTTATTTTTTATACTTTAATTTTAGCTTTTTATTTTTATTATAATTTAATTTTTATACTTTAATTATTATTCTTTATTTTACTGCAAGTAGATGCTAAGATCTAATTAGTAGATCTTAGTACCAAGTTTACTTTTGTGCATAATTTAATTTCTACTTCATAATTTTAATTTTTAATATTCAACTTTAAATTCTATTTTTAAATTTTTTTTAAATAAAAAATAAAAATTTTAAATCTAAAAATACTACATTTTCTATGGAATTGACCCGACTCACTGCTATCTACATATTTTTAATTATTTTAAGAAGTTAGATTAAATGGATAAACATGGTGTCTTAACGACAACATCGCGTTCCTATCACATTTAGACTATCTCTAGGTCACTTTCATCCTATGGCATTCATGTTTTGCTCAATATTAAAAATAGAAATATCAATATGTAACTAGTAGAGACTATTAATAAAAAAATCACTTACAATTTTATTTCTTTTAAAAAATTTATTATAATGATCCTTAAGAAAACTAATTATATAGTCTTTTTGTGCTAAATAAGAAATAGAAATCAAATTTTTGCTTACTGCAGGCACATAAAAATAGTCCCTAAGTACTAGATCTAATCCTGATGGTAGTTGAAGAGGATAGATTCTCATGGCCATAGCAGCAACTCTTGCTTTATGTTCGACGTGCAGGATCATCTCACCATCCCTTAGCCTCCTACTCTCCTCAAGACCTTGCATAGAAGTGCATAAATAAGCACTAGAACCAAAGTCAAGCTGCCAACTGAAAGTAGAAGAAATCATAAGGTTAGATTCTATAACGAGCATACCTCCAAAAGGACCTGCCTCCTTTTTATTTTTCATGCTGGTCAGGTATAAAGAGCAATTCCGCTTCTAATGGCCATCTGTACTACAATGAAAATATTTTTCTTTGTCAGCAGCCTTCTTCTTCGACTTTCCTTTCTTCTTCTTTCCTCTATCTATCTTCTACTTCTTTGTAGACTTTTTCTTCTTTCCAAAAGATTTTCTCTTTGAGGAAGTCCACTCCACAGCAAGCATTGAGCTCTTTGAACCTTTCAAAGAAAGCTCAGCAATAGTCAGTATATTCATCAATTCAGCTAAGGTATATTATAGCTTATGCATATGAAAGTTCATGATGAACCGTCCATATATATCAGTCAAGAACTACAAGATCACATCAATTTGCAAGTCCTTATCTAGCTTGACATCAAGCTTTTCAAGCTCTTCTAAATCCTTGATCATCATCAGATAATGATCTTGGACTGACTGCCCATCACGCATTTGAGCCTTAAAAAGTCTTCTTGTGACTTGATACTTGGCTATGCGACTCTCTTTACCAAATAACTCTTCTAGGTGAGCCAACATTTGGCAAGTAGTCTTGATGTCCTTATATTGGCGCTGAAGCTCATCAAACATCGAGCCCAACATATAGTACCTAGCTTTATTGTCTTCATCTATCTACATTTTTAGAGACACTCTCTGTTCAACGGATGGACAGGCTAGTAAGGGGGGGGATCCTGATCCAATACATGAATCAGCTTTTCAAAATCCAAAATAATTTTGTAATTCTGGAGCCAATCCTTATAATTTGGTCTAGTCAGTCTGTGGATGTCCAGGATACAGACTAGTGGTTGGATGTAGATATTTTCCTATAGAAAGTCAAAGTCTCTAGTTAGATTTTATAATTAGACTTATCCAATTTGTTTAAAAATTTTATTTTTAAATAAATTAGGCTTCTACTATTTTCTTAGTTTTCTACATTTTCTTAGCAGAGATGCGAAAATCTCCGTGATTATAGATTTCTAGTAGGTGGTGCAGTCCTACCAACTAGCTCACCACCTCACCTAATAGTTATTAATAATGGATCAACCGATGAGTGGACAACTCTTGTCCAATGATTCTCTAATCATGGTGCACCTAAATCAGGTCTCTAATTCATGAAGCTCACCATGCTAGGAATATTGCTCTACTCCTTAGTTAAGTTAGACCCACCATTTACATGAATTGAATTTCTGATTGGATCTCTCACCGTATCCAGAATATTGAGTTCAACCCATCCTCCAACTCGTAGCATCTAATGCCTAATAGACATGGTTGCATCTTCCTGGTGCAACTAAACCATTATAACCAATCGAGAATAATCAATCCTAAGAAGGGCCCACATATCTACAATGGTGAAAGATCTATGACTTAATATTTTCTTAGAGAGGTTTGATTTAAATCTCTTAGACTTAACTTGACTTAGTCATAATAATTATGACTATCCTAGTGGCATGGGTTAGCTTGAATTATTAGCCACATCAAATTAGAATTGGATCGATCCAAATGGCTAGGTAAGTGAGACCAGTGGAAGGGATATGCTATTAATTCGATAAAAATGCATTCAGATCGAATAGCTCTCAATTAAAAATCAGTCGATCATATCAAAAAAAATTATCTTAGACACCAAATTATCGAATTAGAATCAATCAGATTAGCCTATAATCCAGGTTCAAACTATAGAGCCAAATTAGGTCTTAACTTGGTCGACCACATATGACTGTGAGTTGATCTTAATCCAGACTTAATCCTATTAGGCTGGTTAATTCTAAGCACTCTTGATCACACCTAACTAACTTTTGATTTGGTTTGATCAATCGCTAGACCTAATTGAGCTACCCAAGTCTGAACCCAAATTTATGAAGATGTCTTAGATCTGAAAATTCATAATTTTTAGATCTAATTAATTTTATAATCTTAATTCTTAATTAAGTTTGGATTCATAAATAGAAACATGCCAAAAATCCTAGGATTTTAGGATTTAGAATTTTACAAAAAAGTAATTTTTCGATTTCTAATTAAGGATAAGCACGTAGTACCCATACATGCTATAAGAGCACCCCATTGAATGGAAAGAGAAAGCCTTTAAATCCTTCTTACTCTTATGACCGGACGGCCAAGGGGAATGCCTTAATCAGAAATACTTACTACACTATAAAATAATAAGATCAATAACATATATCACATATAAAATTATAGATCTAATTATGCATGTTCTGTATACATCTCATATATCAATCATTAAATCAAATATACATGCTTTCAGATCTGAAATATCACATATAAAATCTAAAAAATAAAATTTTAAATTAATCACATCAAATAAAATTTATTCTAAATAATTCATAGAACTATTCTACAACTAGTCTAGACATGCATCTATCATATCTCATATGAATAATTAAATATTTAATTTTTATTTTTTAGATCTAATTATAATATTTATAATATCAAAAAAATAAAAATAAAAAATTTAAAATATATATCTTATCATATCAAAATGAAAAACTACACTTGACTGCATATAGAACAGTTCTAGATCTAGTCTATACATGCATCTCATACATCATTAATATGAATCTAAAAGTTTTAATTTTCTAATTTCTGATCCCATCACATCTAATATGATATCTAAACTTTTTTAATATTAAATTATAAAATATAATAAAAATTAAATTTAAAATAGATCTAAAGAACTGCAAACCTGGCTCTGATATCAGTTGAAAAAAAAATCAGCATTTTTCACCATAGGATCGTTCAGATTCAATCCGATCTATAGAAATATTTTAATTTTTTTTTAATAAATTTTAATCAAGTCTAAGAGTTCTTAGATCTAATCTTATTAATCTTATATTAAAAATAATATTAAAATAAAAATAGAAATATCAGATGTTATCTTTAGGGTAAATCGCTTTTACCCTATCGATGATCTATCATTGCCCGGGGTTCTAGATCTAGCCATGCAAGTGCTTGGCCTCTATCAAAGTCTACTTGAGTAGGATCTAGATGTACTCTCCTTCTAGATCTGATCTTTAAAAATTAGATCTGGGTCTAATTCGTAGAGCCTTCAAAAATAATGTTGAAGGTAGCATGCTCGTCTCATGAACACATCGTCTCTTTCCTTTGGAACCTTGAGCCAATTACCTTGGATCTTCTTCTGGAATTTTGCCCAACCTATTAGGCATGGAGAAGAGAGAGTGAAGGAGAAAGAAGGGGCATGGAGATAGAGGGGGCGATAGTAATTTGGTGTGGTGGAAAAATTTTGAACTTTCTTTTAACCCTAGGCACAGGAGGGGTTTAAATAAACCTCCATGCACCATGCAGTGCCATGTAGCCTCAACAAATCAGATTCATTGATTTAATCAGATCTTAATCTAATTGCTAGAGTGATGTCACATGATCCAATCAGATTAGAGACCCCTCAAATCCTTCCTAAGTGGCACCATAGATGGATAAACATAAAAGGGTAGGTGCCAGATATTTGATCCTATAAAACCTAGAGTCCCATGTTCATGGGACTCTCTCCTTTGTGCACACGTCCCATAGGGGCGGACCCTTCCTCCTTTTCTTCATGAGAAGACCATAAGGACATGCATCCTAGATAAAACATAGGGGGCACATGCCTCTTCTCTTTTCTTTCCTACATATGGGTCAACGTCTGACCCACATGTCTTGATAGGGACAGGAAATGGTAGGTGGCGATAGGAATTAGCAGATGTTATCTTATTTTCATTTGATGGATTAAGATAATCTTTTTCTGACCTAGAGAAGCTTCTGTCAGACAAGGACAAACCTGTACAGGGTTTTCTATTGAGCCCAAACTAATTTGGCTCAGCTGAGATGAACCAAAAAAACTATAGAAAGAGAAAATTAGGCTCAATCGTGTGCTAGCATGATTTTCTTGAACCTAATTTGATCTAATCCAAATCAATCAAATTGGATTAGCTTGGTTGATCACATCTAGGTCCAAATCCTTATTTGTGTGACCTAGTTGGTTCAGTTTCGTATGGTAATGAGACATGTCATGAACTCCATTACTAACATCATCGAAATACCTTTCGATGGACCAAAACTTTTTTGATTTATACAATTAGAATGATCGATCATCAAGATCATTCTAATTGCTCCCAAAATCCACTAGTGACATCTAGTAGTCTATGGTGGCAACCTATCATAACTGAAAGCAAACCTCTTGGTGTAGTTATCTTTGTGATTAGGTTCTTCTATTTTGAGTCTCGACAGGATTAGGGTTAAGATGAACTCATCAAACCCAACATTCATTATATGAGTTAATCATTCGATTTGAGTCTGATGTGAAACTCTAATAGAAACTTTTTCTATCATCTTTACATTGCCATGGCCATGGGTTTATGGACTCAATCTCATGATCATCATAGTGCTACTCCTTATTTACCGAGGTAGATAGATCCCCTATTAGTGCAATCCAATTCCTACAATGAACATGTTATAGTCAATGTTGGTGCAGAATCTGATTGATGCCAGACTAAGCTGGAGTTGGAGAAGATCAGGTCATCATCAATGACCTACAAAATAAAGTTCTGATCGAAGTTGAGGGTGGTGGCTCTGGCAGGACCCTCTGACGATCAAGTCAACTTTTTTGACCAATAGAAATGGAGTGCTTAGGAGAATTAAAATAGAGTTTTTAGTCTAGAGAGAAAACGTATTTGGAGGATTCCTTATATAGGTGGAGCCTATAACAAATCGATGGTGACAACCATAACTGTCTGGTAGTGGATCGTTTAAGGCCACGTGGAGTTTGTTACAGAGGGTATTGTCTATTATCGTGACATGCCAGCCTATTGAAATTTGGTAATTGAAGTTTGGATGTCTCTGAGATTGTCAAAATGTTGATTAATATTCACTGCATCGAGAATTGGTGCCGAGGTCCTTCCATTTGATTAAGTCAATAGACTGAGATTAAGTCTAATTAAATATGATTTAATTAGATTTAGTTTGGGATTGATTGGATCAAGTCCAATTGGTTTATTGGATAAGCTAAGTGCAAGGAAGAACTAGTCCTAATCTAACTAGGACTCAGATTAACCCAATTTTTTAATTTAATTAAAAAATAAATTAAAATTAAATTAAATTTAATTTGATTTAATTAAGTTCTTAAATGGATTAGGGCCTTATTTAATTTGGTTGATTTAATCTTGATTTTATTTGGTTAAAAGATTTTGTTTGACCAAGTCAAAATAGGAGTCCTAGTGTGACTAGGACTCCATATCTCCTTGCGCCACCTTGGTCCCAACTTCCCCCATACCTATTTTTTAGGTATTTTTCAAGGAAAATTTTTTTATTTCTAATTTTCATACCCCCTCTCTCCCTCCAAGTCATATTTGGAAGTTAGGTGGAAGACCAAGTCAAAGGAGGAATTGGTTTTGCTTAGGATTCTATGAGATAGAATCCTTATTGACCAAAACATCTTCCCTTGAGTGGTACCCCATCTTTTAATTAATTCTTCTCTTATTCTATGAATATAATCTTCTATTTTGTGCATCCTCCCTTGCTGGTCCATGCCAAAAATTATGGAGGAGGCGCCCGCCCCAACAACTTCCCATGTTTGGATATTCCTAGTCTAGGAATTTGACCTAACTTGGACTCTTCTTTTTATTCTATTTATTGGATGAATTTTGTTCTATTTTTTTTGTGAAATATAGAACTTTGGGAGAGGTTTGGGGTGTGCAAAAATCAGAGGAAGAGGGTTCTTGGGCATGGGGGTTCCATAGGCACCAAACTAGGTGTCTAGGTGAGAGAAAAGAGAAGAAGAAGAGGATCCTCTTCTAGGGCTGTTTTATTTCCAATCTCTCCTTCTTTCTTTTGAGTTTTTTTGAGAGAGTCTCAAATCAGAAAACTCTCATCTTTCTTCTCATATTTTGGAGATTTTAAATTTCGAAGAAGAAAGCATCAAATCGACCATTGAAGAAGGATCAGCATAATACTAGCATGCTGTGCTGATTTCCTGCATCGAACCTCAGATCAGAAATCGTAGGCTCGTGTGGATGACTCCTAGAGGCTGGACATATGTGCAGATCATGACTTCATTCTCAAGCTTGGATCAGCAAGTTAGAACATCTAAACATGCTTAGGTAATAGATCATGATCTATTAACTTCATACCTATATTTGATATAGTGTAGATCTAGGTTGATTTGATCAATCTTTTTTCTTATTTAATTTTAATTTTTGATTCAATATCATGATTTGATCATGTAATAAATTTGAGATCTAGATATTTATATATTTATTTAAAAAAATATTTAATTTATTTAAGTCTTTTGCTGCATGATCTTGAAAAAGTTTCAAGATCTACCCATGAAATCCTTAATCTAGTTCCTACAGTCCGAAAGGAGTTTGACTGGAGGGGTTCGGCTAGAGGGAGTCCAGTGGGAAGAGGTCTGGCTAGAGGGAGTTCGATGGGAAGAGGTCCGACTGGAGGGAGTCCGACTAGAGGGAGTCCGATCGGAAGAGGTCCAGCCTGTCCTAGGGCTAGACACCAAGCCGAACTTCGATAGGAGTGGGTTTAACATTAACACTAGTCCTCCTACTCCCGAGTTCAAAAGTTGAAGGAAGGGAGTATAAAGAGGTTACTACCAAAGTTCTTTTTCAGGTTCTACGCTTATTGGATGGAAAGCCTTGGCATTTGTTACACTGGCATCGAAACTTCTTAAATATGAGATGACCTAAAAGGATGATTTTTCAAAACTTCTACTGAAACTCTATCCTAGATACGATGTAATTAAAGTTCTACCAATTGTCGATCGCTTGCCATGATGAGTGGGACACATGTCGATCGTAGATCGATCAGCCATCATAACCATCTCGGGCTCTATGGGGTATTAAAATTCATTTTCTTCTCCTTGGGGCCATATTTCTCTTTGAGCTCTTCTCTTTCTTCCTCCGGTGTCCTTCTTTCCACCTGAGAGTTTTTCAATTTTCTTCTCTGTTTCTTTCATCTGCAAGTGCTTTCCTGCTTGATTTCTGCCACACCCATCATCTCATTGCTCTCCTCAATCAATCTAGGTTAGTTTCACAACCTTCCCTTCGATTATTTTAGTGTCTCTTGCATTTCGTCCTTTCAATTTCTTCAAGAAGGTTTCACTCCTTATTTTCTTCATTTTTTGGAGATTTTTTTGATGTTCGTTTGATCCAAATGTCTTCTGGAACTTCTCAATCTGCCTATTCTTTGGGTTCATCCGATCTAACCTTCCAAAATCCTGATCTCATAGACGAGACTGACCTTAGGAGTATGTCCCATCCGACCTTTGCACCAGGTGCAATTCCCTATACCTTAACCTAGATGATCTTTCATTAATTATGATTCAATAAGAGGTACCCCTGGAATACGAACTAGAACTCGTTGGACCCAATGACTGAGCTTGCTCTCCTCTGCTCGATTGATTTTGTCTATACTTGGAAGCTCTTTGTCCCAAACTAAGACTTCCTCTTCCACCATTTATAGTTGCAGTTTTCCATTTTTTGAACATCTCACTAGCTTCCATAATGTCGAACACTTTTAGGTTTGTGATCGGGTTTCTTTCCCTTTACCACCTAGCCGAAGTTCGTTCGATCGTTTCTCTTTTCAAGAATTATTATAACTTTAAATGCCATCCTTCTGCAAAGGATTGATGGTACTTTTCTCTCTAGTTCAATAAGGAGTTACTGAAAGGTGCCTCTTCTTCCATCCATAATTGGAAGGAGAGGTACTTCTTCATACATTGTCCAACCCTACTACTAGGGCTTCCTCCTTGGGGTCTACTTAGAGAGTCAGTCTATCGAGCACCTAGCTTAGATAGTGGCAACCTTGACACTATTAATAAACTTAAGATCTACTAGGATCCTCTCCTTCCTGAATTTTTGAAGGAACATACTCTGTTCAATGCAGGCTTGAGTCCCCTCAATCCTGTGGGTACACTTTTCTACATTACAAATTTGTATAAACTTTTGTATGCATAAGTTGCTAATTGTGATTCCTTCTTTATTGTAGAAATAGACACCCAGGTAGTTGAAATGCTTGCCAAGGATCTTCATGCTCAGTAGAGAAAAGAAAAGGCATCGGGTGAAAGCTCAAAGAAGAAGAAGGTCGATGTTCTATGCTCCACGACCCCCACCACCATCGCCAAGGTCCCCAGAGCTGCCGAGGACACCGAAGTTATCCCCACCATCAAGGTCGACATTGTTGATGGGAGCTCCATGCCTCCATCAACCTTGAGCCCCCCAGTTGAAGATCCAACTCCGCAGCCTCCTGCTAGAAGGGAAGAAGGAGAGAAGAAGAAGGGAAAGAAGGTCGTTGCGAAGGTGCTCCACAAGGTGCACCCTGGTGGATCCAATGATGATAGGGATAATCTAATAAGAGAAGACGCCTCCAATAACCCAGAGCTTGTTCAGGATCTAACTAACAAGTTTTCCATGCCCAAGGTGGTAGACCAGATGGCCGACCTTGATCATACGTAGCTCATTTGGGATTTCCTTAGGATCTTCCTCAAGATAATCGCCTTGTTGATTTTTTTTTGCATGTATAATATAGTTCATTTACTACAGTCGGGTCACCAAATACTCATGCATAGCAAAATGATGAACCATTTGAGGTTGGAGGCATTGAAGGCTCAGGAGGATCTTCAAGCCAAAGTTGACTGCCTTCAGGAGAAGACTGTCGAGGCTGACCATCTTTTAAAGAAGAAGATGGTCGAGGTTGAAGGTCTTCAAGAGGTGCTCAGAAAAGAAGAGCTCACCTTGGTGGGGTTGAAGGCTGCTTTGGCCTTGGAGGAGGAGAGTAGGAAGAAGGCCGAGGTTAAGATTGTTGAGCTGAAGGATCAAACTTTAAAGCAAACTTTGGAGGCAAAAATCCAAGTAGTGGAGTTCAAGGTTTTCTTTAAAATGAGGGACCTAAATGTTGCATTTAGCCAGAAGACCTTCCAGGAAGGATACGAGCTCTGCGAGGATCGAGTAGCTAGCAAGTTCCCCGAGCTTGATCTCGATTTCTTATACGGAGAAGTTTCTGATGAAGAGGCGGGAGTATCCACTGCCACGGTCGACCCTTGTCCTACCAAAGTCACCTTTGAGCCCTCTGAACCTACCGTTGAGGCACCCAAACCTGCCCCAGAGCTAGAGGTGATTGAGAATGCTCCAACCTCATCTATCTCTATTCCTCCCGAGGTCTAAAATTTTAAATAGTTATACTTTTTTCCTTTTTTCTTTCTAATGTATACTTAAATATTTTGAGAAATAAAAATGAGCTTTCTTTTTCTTATACTTGTGCTGTGATGAGTATTGTTCAAAATCCTTCTAGTGATCGAAGTCAAGGTCAGTCATCTCCAACCGACACTGAGCCACTATCTCAAGATATCCCTCTAAGACCCATAGTCAAAAGTTTAAAGAAAAAATCCATCACCTGAAGAAGAAGTTGAAGAAGATGGAAGATGAGCTTCAGAGATCCAAAAAAAATGCTTTGGAGGCGACGATTAAGGTCACTCGCCTTCATAAGTTACACATGAAAGATTCCGTGAGCTTCAACATCAAGAAAGATAACTTCATGAGAGAGTTGGCTAAACTTAAGAAAAGTACCAGTGACAAGTCCTGGATATTAACTATGAAGGTAAGCTTTCTCAAAGTTGAGCTCAAGACGGTGAAAGAAAAGATTCAGCTGTTGGAGGGGAGCTCGCCATGGTTTTCTAACAAAGCTTGGTATGAATGGGATTGATTTTAAAGGTTTTTTGCACTATAGAAGTAGTTTCACGATGCCGAGCTTGCCTATAAGACCTATCGATTGGACTGAAGTGAGAGAATATCCACGTTGGAGCAAAAGCTCCATACTGCTAAGGATGAGGTGGCTTGGTTTCAATAGCAGCTCACCAACAGTAGGAAGTCGAAGGAGATTGCTTCTGTGAAGAGAATTGTGGGTGAACTCTCAGAATTAATTAAGATGGAGAAAGCTGAAGTTCAGCGATTGAAGCTTCAGTTAATTTGGGAACAGCAAGCTGTCAAGTATGTTGAAGCTGAGTTGGAGGTTCTGAGGAAAAGACTGTGGGCGTCGAAGGAAAATTATCGAAGAGCTGATAGGATATTCCACGATAACTTGATAAGAAGAAAGAAACTTAAGAAAAAGATCATCAGCCTAAAGGAATCCTTGATGATGGTTAGTAGTCTGAAGTCCGAGGAATCTGATCTCTCTTAGAACTTTGACTTTTTTCTTCTTACTTTTGTAACCAATTTTACATACTCTTATTTTGTAACCAACTTTTATTTTAGTGAAATGATGTCTTCTCCCATTTTTGCTCTATGTGGGTTGAATATTTGTCGATAGCTTTACTTTCCTGCCTTTTCTTTTTTTCTTTATTTTTTTGAAAACATGATTATTAGGGATGCTTAATCGGAGATCTTCTCCTATGTCAGGACGATGTTCTCTTTCTATTCTTGACACATCCGGTCTCTATTCTTTTTTGGATGATGTCCTTCTCCTACCCTCAATAAGACCACTGGGGCATGAAAGGAGCATTGAAAAGGCCTCCCCCCTCCTCCGATCTTAAACAACCAGAGGTCTTCATCCATGTCAAGATGAGGTCCTCCTCCCATTCTTGATACGATTAGGCTTTGCTCATATTAGGACGAGGTTCTTCTCCTACTCCTAACAGGATAGTAGGGACATGAAAGAATTATTGAAAGGGCCTCTTCTCTCCTCTGATCTTAAATAATTAGTGGTCTTCATTCATGTCAGGATGAGGTCCTCCTGTTTCTGACATGGTTAAGCTTTGCTCATGTTAGGATGAGGTTCTCCTCCTATTCCTAATAGGACAGTAGGGGCATGAAAGGATCATTGAAGGAGCCTCTTCCATCCTCCTATCTTAAATAACCAAAGATCTTCATCCATGTTAAGATGAGGTTCTCTTCCTATTTCTAACATGGTTAGGCTTTGCTCATGTTAGGACAAGGTTCTCCTTCTATTCCTAATAGGACAGTAGGGATACGAAAGGATCGTTGAAAGAGCCTCCCCCCTCCTCTGGTCTTAAACAACTGAAGATCTTCATCCATGTAAGGATGAGATTCTTTTTCTGTTCCTGATATGGTTTAGCTTTGCTCATGTTAGGATGAGGTTCTCCTCCTATTTCTAACAGGATAGTAAGGGCACGAAAGGACTATTGAAAGAGCCTCTCCCCTCCTCCAATCTTGAATAATTGGAGGTCTTCATCCATGTTAGGATGAGGTCCTCCTCCTATTTCTGACATAGCTAGACTTTATTTATATGTAAAGTTTGGTTGAGTCATTTCCTATCATTATATGATTTTGCATCAAGAAATAAAATTTTTGAAATAAAGAAGTTTTATTAAGATGGAATTATTGGTAGTACATTTATAGATTTTTTGAATTCCAAGGTTGAGGAAGACTAGCTCCTCCTAGCTCTTTTAAACAATAAGTCCCAGGCTGCATGACCTTCTTGACTTCATATGGACCTTCCTAATTTAGAATGAGATTTTCTTGATTTTGAGGTTATGAAATAGTTGCTGGTCGAAGTACCAAGTCCCCCACTTTGAATACCTTATCACTGACTTTGGAGTTGTAATAATGAGCTACTTTCTACTTATAGGCCACCATCTGAACTTGAGCTTCTTCTCATCTTTTCTCTAACAAGTCGAGGTTAGTCCTGAGATCCTACGAGTTGCACTATTCATTGAATGCTATGACTTGCACTGACGAAAGCTTGAGTTCTATTGGGATAATTGCTTTTGTTCCAAAGGCTAAGGCTAATGGAGTCTTCCCTATTGGCAGCCTTTGGATAGTTTGGTATGCCCAGAGCACATGATAGAGTTCATCCATCCATGTCCCTCAAGTCTTGCTTTAATACCCTACAGCAAGGTTCGGTTGGTTACTACGGCCTTGCCGTTAGCCTGTGGGTGGGCCACTGATGTAAAATTATGGACAATGTTTAGATCTTTGCAAAACTTGGCAAATTTTGTCCCTACAAACTAGCGCCTGTTATCTATTATAAGGATCTGAGGTAGACTAAATCTGCACACAATTGACTTTTAGATGAAATTCTGCACTTTAACTTCAGTGATTTTTGCTAAAGATTTGGCTTCAATCCATTTTATGAAGTAATCGATTGCCACCAGCAGAAACTTTTGCTATCCAGATGCCATAGGAAAGGGTTCGAGTATGTCCATCCTCCACTATGCAAATGACCATGGGGCACTGAGGGGTGTAAGCTCAGAAGCCGGCTGTCTTTGAATATTTGCGTTCCTTTGACATCAATCGCATTTCCTAACATATTCTATGGAATCTTGATGCATGGTTGGTCAGTAGTAGCCCTACCAAAGCAGTTTGTGAGATAGAGATTTAGCCCTCAGGTGACTTTCTTAGATTCCTTCATGCACTTTCCATAATACAAAATCAGCCTCTGAAGGTCAAAGATATTTTAAGAACAGCAAAGAATATGATCTTTTATACAACTTGCCATTATATAGAACATATCGGGAGGCCTGGTTCTTTAATTTCCAAGCTTCTTTTGAATCATGAGGAAGAGCTTCATCTTTGAGATAGGCAACTAATGGATCGATTCAGCTGGGCTTATGATCGACCTGCATCATAGATTATTGCTCTCCCGAGCTTGGGTGTTTCAGAATTTCAAAAAAGACTTCTAAAATAATTTGGTAGTTCGCTTGGGGCGAGTGTGGCAAATTTGGAGAGAAGGTCGGCTTTGGTATTTTTTGCTTGTGAGATCTGTTGAATATTAAAGCTATTGAAAGTCGGGGTCAGACTCCTTACCTTCTCTAGGTATTTTATCATACTTTCTTCCCAAGCTTCATAATTGTCACTGACTTGTCCCACGACCAACTGAGACTCACTGTAGACTTGAAGTCGATCCATCTCTTGTTCCCGGGCCATTCTCAACCCCACGATCAGCGCTTCATACTCAACCCCATTATTTATTGTGGAGAATTTGAAATGTAGTGTATACTCTATAATGATTCCTTCTGGGTTGACCAAAATTAGACCTATGCTTACACTGGAGGCATTGGACAAGCCATCCACATACGGGGCCCAAAAACCTTCAGAAAGGTTTGCTTTTTCTTCGGGGGAGCTCTGCTGTAACCATGAAATTCTGGTTTCATTTTGTTCAAGTTTGGCTTCATCCGAGATGGTGCATTCCTTTATGAAGTCTGCCAATATTTTGACTTTAATTAATGGCCGAGGTTGGTAATTGATGTCAAACTCTGTAAGCTCAATTGCCCATTTTACTATTCTTTTGAAGATGTCCGTTCGATGGAGAATTGCCTTGATTGGCTGATCAGTGAGGAGCATTATAGTATGCCCCTGAAAATAAGATTGGAGCCTTCGAGCTACAATCAACAAAGCATAGGTTAGCTTTTCTAACTTGGAGTACCTAGTCTCAACATCCCTCAAGACTCAGCTTATATAGTAGATCGGCCGTCGTGCTTTCACCTCTTCTTTAACTAAGACTGTTGTAAGGGCCGCTAGGGAGATCACCAGGTATAAAAATAGTTCTTCTTCAGGTTTGGATTTTGCAGTAGGAGAGGTGAGTCAAGGTAGTTCTTTAAGCCTTCAAATACCTATTGACATTCAGCGGTCCAGCAGAATTCTTTTGGCTATTTAAGAACTTGAAAAAAAGGCATGCATCGTTCAACTGACTACAAGATGAAGCGATTCAGAGCTGCTACTTTTTCTATTAGGTCTTGAACTTTTTTTATCAATTTTGGAGCAGTCATTTCTTGAATGACCCATATCTTCTCTGGGTTCACCTCAATTCTACACCTTGATACCATGAACCTCAGGAACTTCTCCGAAGTTACACTAAAGGCACAGTTAGTAGAGTTCAACTTTATCTTATATTTTTGAAAAGCACTGAAGGATTCTTCGAGGTTGACAATATGATTTGCTGATGATCTGCTCTTTACAAGCATGTCATCCACATAGATCTCTATGTTGCGGTCAATTTGCTCCTTGAATATCTTGTTAATCAAGCATTGGTAAGTTGCACCCATATTTTGAGTCCAAAGGGCATGACCCTATAATAATAGAGACCATGGTTAGTAATAAAAGTAGTTTTCTCCTCATCTTCTGGTGCCATCCGGTCTTGATTATAGCCAGAGAAGGCATCCATGAAAGTAAGGAGTTCATGGCCTGAAGTTGGGTCCACTAGTTGATCAATTTTGGATAAGGGGTACCTATCTTTTGGATAGGTCTTGTTCAGCTTCTTGAAGTCTATGTACATTCTTCATTTATCATTTGTCTTTTTGATGAGAACCACATTAGAGACTCAATTTGGATAGTTAACTTCCTGGATGAACTCGACTTTGAGAAGCTTGTGAACTTCTTCTACTATTGCCTTCTATCTCTCTGGGGCATAGCTGCACATCTTTCTTTCACTAGCTGATGTTTGGGATCAATAGTCAAATGATGTTTCATAACTTCAGCATCAATTTCGGGCATGTCTGCAAGGATCCAAGTAAAAATATTTGCATATCTCTATAGGAATCCGATTAGTTGCTCATGTACCTCCTCTCCCAGATTGGAGCCGATCTGCACCATATGCTCTTTATTTATATCATTCAGAGGAATCGAGACAAGATCTTTCATGGGTTCTTCCCGTTCTTCAGTAAGGTCTTCCCGGACATCCAGCCCATCAACTAGGCAAGGGTTTATTTGCTTACCACTTCATAAAGTGATTGAGTAGCAATGTCTTATCGAGGCTTGATCTCCTCTGACCTCTCCAATCTCATAACTCATTAGAAACTTCATCCATAAATAGTAGGTTGACACTAATGCCCAAAGTGCATTTCGATCAGATTGGCCAAGAATTGCATTGTAAGCAGATGGAGCTTTCACTACCAAAAAATTCACTTATGCCATGGACTATCTCGAATATCGCCTTGCAGTCATAATTAATGTAATTATTTCTTCAAGTGACACAGAATCGCCAGTGAAGCCCACTAATGGTGTACTCATTGGTCCAAGCTAATTATCATGTATAGATATTTTGAAGAAAGCATCATAAAATAAGACATCAACCGAACTTTCATTATCAATAAGGATGCTGCATAGTTTACAATATTCAAAGAAACTACAAT
This sequence comes from Cocos nucifera, assembly GCA_006176705.1. Classification (NCBI taxonomy): domain Eukaryota; kingdom Viridiplantae; phylum Streptophyta; class Magnoliopsida; order Arecales; family Arecaceae; genus Cocos; species Cocos nucifera. The sequence goes on from QRFJ01001738.1 coordinate 125,414, forward strand.
CGCATCATTATGCAGGAATTGAACTCCTTGCACATCCTCTTTAGTGAAAGTGATGGATTCTTCAGTCCTCCATCTTTTAGCAGACCCCTCAGATCCGCTGGTCTCCTTCCATCGAAGTATCTTAGAGATAGTATTTATGATGCCCAATGGGGGTCGATCTCCTAGCTGTTCCTTCCTCCTTGATAGTTCTAATTACAGCAGTGCTCTCGAGTGCTCTTCCCTCACCTTAGATTGACATCGCAGGAATCGGCCAAGTCAGCCTCATCTGATGAGCTCCTCGATCTCGTCTTGGAGCTGAATGCACTTTTTGATATTGTGACCATTGTCATGATGATATAGATAATACTTATTAGGATTGCGCTTGCTAGGATAAGTGCTCATCCTCTCAGGCCTTGGTAGTTGCTTCTTAATCTCCATCAGTACTTGAGTTTTTCGAGCATTGAAGGGGATATAGTTGTAGAATCTTTTAGGAGGAGAGTTCTGCCATACCCTTCGATCAGGACTCCTTTGTCGATGAGCTCGGAGAGGAGTCTAGGCTCGTCTACGCTCAGGAGGGGTCGGAGAGCATAGCCGAGCTTCACTTGACATTTCTACAAGTGTGGGCTTACTAGATTCACCTGTCTGCCGCTCTCTTATGGCTTCGTTATCCTTGGTCTTGAAGGCCTCTTTTGCTCGGGCGTAACCATCTGCTCGAGCTAGCATATCAACAAAATCCCTAGGGTACTTTCTTTTCAGGAAGGATAAAAGATCATTCTTCTAAAAACCATCCTTTAGTATGGCCATGGCAATGGATTGATCCAAATTTTGGATCTCCAGGGCAGCAGCATTGAAGCAGTTGATATAAGCTCAGATGGACTCTCCTTCCTTTTGCTTGATGTTGATAAGGGAGTCTAAACCTCACATGGAATGTTGGCTACTGACAAAATGAGCCATAAATTGATGGCTTATTTGGTCAAAGGAGAAGATCATATCTGGTTTCAGAGTTGAGTACCAATTTCTTGCTGCTCTCTTTAGAATAGATGAAAAGGCTCGACACAAGATGGCGTCTGGCGCACCATGGAGCAGCATCATATTCTAGAAGGCCTCTAGGTGGTCAATCGAATTAGAGGTCTCATCGTATCTCTCAAATTAAGAGAGCTTAAAATTTGATGGGACAAGCTCCTGCATGATCCAGGCAGAGAAAGGAGGATCGATGTAGATATCATCGTAGTGGATCAGGGCGGCATGGAAAAGCTCCTCAATCTATCAATCCATGTCCTAGAGCTTTTGATCGAGAGCATCACCTTAATCGTGGATCTTGGAGGGCTTTCGGCTATAGATGGAGAAGATCACTTTTAGAGAGGAGTCATGATCAGAATAGGGATCTTCTGCTATCTTTTTTTTCTTTCCAGGAGTAATGGGTCTACTTACCCAAGTATGCCTTCTTTCGATTGGTTCTTGAGGTTTTGGTAGGGGGTTTTCTGGTTAAGCTACCACCGAAGGTTGCTGCATGGTCCACACCATTTTGACGAGGCCTTGAACCTATTGCATCAGTAGGTTGAACTACTCCAGATCCACCATAGCCATCGAGGGAGGTTGTGGTGCTGGTGATGGTGTTGGAGCGGGAGGATCTGGCTCAGATCTGATGGCAGAGATGGTGGATTATCAGATAGTTATCTTCTTTGGAGGCATTCCTGAGATCAAAAAAGATCAAACGGAGATGGATCTTGAAAGATTAAAAGAAGAGAGCAGACAAATTCGACTGAGCACTCCTTTTATAACAAATGCTCTTCACTCTTCCTCTAGCGTCAATCCTGTTGGTGCAGAATCTGGTTGATGCCAAACTAAGTTAGAGCTAAAGAAGATGAGGTCACCACCAGTGACCTACAAAATAAAGTCCTGACCAGAGTCGGGGGTGGTGGCTCTGGCAAGATCCTTCGACGATCAAGTCAGCTATTTTAGCCAACAAAAATGAAGTAATTAGGAGAATTAAAATAGAGTTTTCAGCCTAGAGAGAAAACGTATCTGGAGGGTTCTTTTTATAGACAGAGCTTGTAACAAACTGATGGTGACAGCCATAACTGCTTGGTAGTGGGCCTTTCGAGGCCATGTGGAGTTTGTTATGGAGGGTAGTGTTTGTTGTCGTGACATGCCAACCTATTAAAATTTAGTAGTTGAAGTTTGGATGTCTTCGAGATTGCCTAAATATTGATTAATATTTGCTGTATCAAGAATTGATGTTGAGGTTCTTCCATGGACAGAGAGAAGTTTGATTGGAAAGAGCCTATTGGGCTACTAGAGGGAGTTTGAAAGGAGTTTGACTAGAGGGGTTCGGCTGGAGGGAGTTTGATGGGAAGAGGTCCAGTTGGAGGAAGTCCGATTGGAGGGAGTCTGATGGGAAGAGGTCTGATTGGAGGGAGTCCGACTGGAGGGAGTTTGATGGGAAGAGGTCCGACCTATCTTGAGGCTAGACACCAAGCCAAACTTCGACAGGAGTAGATTTAATCCTAATAGCCAAGATATACCTCAGGATTCTGAATGGCTAGGAGATTGAGTTATGGTGTAGTTAAATTATAATACCCTCAAGGTGAACTACCGATGCACCTTAGGTCAAAGAATCAGACACACCACTGTAGCATCGAGCCAGTCATCGATGAGAAGATAGACTCCCTTATGACTGCTCGAGGTGGTCATGCTCAGTGCTCTCGTTCTCTAATGAGCACCTATACTCTTGCTCTGGTGTCTCCATACCATAGACTCAAGATTCATCTATCCTAAGAAAGCGATCGTACATCAATCTTTTGGATCGATCACCATCCTCATGATGATTCGATGATCGGAAGCAGCTTATGAGTTAATTATGACAACACATGCCTTAAATTTTTAACTTTTGAAAATATAAATTGTCATTATCATTAACTCAAGGGGTGTATCATAGACATTATGTACATAATGTGATAGAATAAAAATAATTTTTTATTAATTTTAAGTCAAAATTATAAAATTATCCTTAGAAGTATTTTACAAGTGTCAGTCAATCTGGCTTCTAGGGTACACATCTAACACATAGCATGCATGAAATTAATATTAGATTAGTTTTAGCTTTCGCTATAATTTAAATTTGAAAATATTTTGAAAAGCATGCTTAAAATTCTGCATGGTTTTCTTCATTGGTATCAAAGTAAGGATTGCGTGACATATTTATATGTTAATTAGAAAAATTAAATATTAGCATATATGATATATTTTGATCTAGACAACTTAGTAATCAAAGATGAATGAGCCACCAAGCCATCCAGTCATAAGGGATAAGTATGGTTTAAAGGCCATCTCCTCCCATTCAGTGAAGATCCCTTATGACAATTGGAGTGCTACCATGAACTCATTCATAATGAATAGTGAAAAAATTTTTATTATTAAAATTATTTTAATTTAATAATTTAACATGAATACTTTTAGATTAGATCTAAAAGAATTCATGGTTTAATTATGCTTTATTTTCTATTATGAAACTAGCAATAGATTGCTATTTATGAAATGAGCTGATCCATTTGTAAAATGAGTCAACCCATTTAGTGAACAAAAAATATAAAAAATATTTTAAAATTTAAAAATTATTTTTGAAATACAGAATCCCAATCCATCAGCTAAAAAACTTAATTAAAAAAATTAAGTATTATCTAGTAGGGTTTAGAACTGCGAATTAAAGATCGTAAGATAAAAGTATAAGATTATGGGTTAAAGGGTTAGATGAATTAAGTCCATTAATTGGGTTAGACCTAAGGTTAGTTAAAGAATGGACTTAACTAGAGTAGTTGATCAAATCTAACCAAATATTGAATTAGATTAGATCAAGGATACTCTAGATTCAACTTTAATAGTTATAGTTAGATTAGTCCATATCTTTAACAAGGACCAAGATGGACTTGATTCATGGCTAAGCGATTGAGCTCGAAATTACTGGGTTGATCAGATTGAACCTAATTAACTGGTTGGTATCTAAGATAAGTTTGGTAGTCTAGACCAGTGATTTCTAATTAGGAGCTACTCGCACTGATTCGATCTTTGACAAGTTAATAGCATATCCCTTCTACTGATCTCACTTATCTGGCCGACATGGTCGATTAGGATTTGATTAGATTACCTAGTAATTTGAGCTAACCCATGTCATTAACAATCAATTTGATTGATTTCAATTAGTAAAACTGAATTAGGTGCCAGTGGACTGAAATTGATTCTCGTCCTCATCTATTAACTTGGTGAAGTCAGTGGGAAGATTTGACTTAATCAAATCAATGAGAGTAAATTGATCCATGTCTTCTCTATCCTTAAGTCACAAGTAAACTAAATTCTTTAAATTATTAGATCCTTAAATTTGATGAACTTATGGAGATAACTGAGTCATAGCCTCCTATTAAGATGATGGTAATGAGTCTAATTTTCTAAGTGGACATTGGAGGTGCTTTACACCTGCTGTTCATTTGGATATTAGAATTACTATCCATCAAATGATGATAAGATCACACTCTTTAAATGATGATCAGGTTGGCCAGAGCTTTTTTCGAGCTTGATCTTTGTTTGTTTGATGCATCGAACTCAATCATGTTAATGGTTAGACCTATCCAAACCTTTTAAGTAGAGGCCATAGCCTACTGAATTAGTTTCTGAGGTAAAATTAGAATACTAAAAATTATTTAAAGAAATAATTGATTGTAAACCTACCTGTAAATGCACACGGATTGGTCAGAGCTTTTCTTGGGCCTGTTTGTACTCTATGTGGATTCCAGTATCCACTAAGGAGTATGTATAATTTCTCGACTTAGAGGTAGAGGCTACCAATTTGTAAAATTAGTGAAAGTAGCTTTAGACTAAAGTCGAAGTTTTTAAGGTTAAATAATTCAAGTACTAATATGGTCTTATGTTTTCCTTTTAGTTAAATAGAATGGCTAGTGTATGGTTGCTTCATTCATTATTGGACAGTGACAAGCATTTAGGACCTAAATACGAGAAGTCTAGTATTGATCCTAATATGACAGACCCGAAGAGGAATGGTCCTCTTAACCTGAATAGGTTGAATAGGTGAAAACAACAAAGAGTTGCTGTGCAAGGATGTTATATGGTAACACCTTGCAATTTCACTATTTGTAATACATCTACCTAGGTCTTAGATATCAAGAGTCGAGTTCACATATGCAATTCATTGCATGGACTTCAAATTGATACAAAATTTGAGGATGGTGATAGATTCCTGAATGTTGGAGATGGAAGGAATGTTCTAATCCTAACATGGAGAACACTTAAGCTTATTTTCAAAACAAATAATATTATTTTAAGTGACTGTCACTATTATCCATCTTTTATGATGAATATAATATCTGTTGATCTTTTAACCCAAGATGGTTATAGTTTATCAATAAAAATAAATTATTGTGATATTATTATGAATGATGTTACAATAATACAAGGATAATTAAGAAATGGCATTTATATTTTATTACAATCTATTAGTGCATCATACACGTCAAACAAACATTCAAAACTAGATAATATCTCGATGTTTATCTTTGGTATTGTCGGCTCGATCATATAAACAAGAATAGGATCAATAGATTAGTCAAAGAGCATATCTTTGACATCGATGATTGTGAATCATTGACTACCTATGAGTTTTATCTTTCTGGTAAGATGACCAAATCATCTTTTACTAGAAAGGATGAATGGGCTACTGAACTTCTAGGTCTAGTACATAGTGATGTATGTGGACCTATGAATACAAGTGCCAGAGGTGGGTATTACTACTTAAAGAAAACCTAGTAGGGTTTAGGACATGCCTTTTGAAATATTTTTGAAAATTAACTATAGTAGAAGCAGAATTAATCTAAAGTTAATTCTATGTATGCAATGATCTAATCATAAAATCCTATTCAGGATCTTTGACATGTTAATATGTATTAGAAAAATAAAATACTTTCGATCAGCAAATCATATTTGCTGACTGATCTATGTTCAAAAGATAGTACCTGTGCATGGGTAGATAAACTCTGCAATTTGAATCCATTGGAAGATGCTCTCCCATCACGCTATAGCCGCATACATGTCTAGCCTCTATGGTGAGTCCACACGGAGCCCTTGGTCCAGATCAGTCCCTCTAGAGTGCTAGCTCCTCTTCGAGGTCTTTGACAGTCGACATTCATCGATTTAATCAATGAACCGCTCCTAATTTTTTGGATGTTCCAAAAATCCGAAGATGCAATGAGGAAGATGAGATGGTGGTGAAAGCCAGTGGAGATCTGGCACTCAAACTCTCCACCCAAAAACATAGAGTCCCAACAGCACACACCCATATTGACCTTGATAATTTTCTCTTTTTGGAAAACCTCACACCAAAAGAGAAGCGCCCTTCTCTAATTTCTATCTCACACCTCAAATCCCTCTGATCAAAACCCATGCACATCCAAAAAAAAACACCCTTCTTATTGGTGTGTGTGAGATGGAAAAACTACATGGAGAGGATAAGGGTTGGAGGTTGAATTTATTTCAACCTTTCATCTAAATTTGAATTCAAATAAGTAGCTTATCTGATAGGTTTGGTGTACAGGGTGGAAGCATGGATTTCAAAGCAAAATATGAAATCATATAAACCAAACCCAAACCCTAGGACCACCTCATTAGTAATTAAATCATATAACATGCATTTATAACATAAAAGAAAGTATTAAAACATACCTCTTATCGCTAAACCCTAAATTGACCCTGATCGTCGGTAGCAGTCCGTTAGGATTTCCACTAGGTGTCCACGTGTTCACCCTCCAATGTTGATCCACATAGAAACTTGATCAAGACACCAGCACATCTGATTTATATAATTAGAGTTCTAATAATAAGAACTTTAATTAAAAGGGCAAGACCTTTTTTTTCCTTTATGTCACCTTCCTTTCCTCTCCTTATCTATCTTTCTTTTTCTTTTATTTTCTTAATTTTCCTTCTTAATCTCTTAGTCTTAAGATGACTTCTTATCCTTATAAGAATAAGATCTTGATAAGAGAAAGAAAGAAAGAAAATTGAATAAAAAGAAACTCTTGTAAGAAAGAAAGATAATTTTTACTCCCTCGGACTCTTGGTGTGTACCCCTATTTATAATGTACGTAGAGGTGCCAACAAAAAATCTCATGCCCTTTCCTCATCAAATTCTCATGCCCCATCAGCCAATCTCATGCCTCATCAATAAAAATGAGATATAGACTTAGTCCAAGAGGTGCCTTAAAGCAAAAGGACTCTTGGACTAATTCTACGTAAGTTTTTACGAAGAGTTGCAATATTTCATCTTTGGTGCCACCCTTTTCATCCATTAGATCATGAAAAAAGGCCATCCAATGGCTTTAAAAAAGGATGCTCATTCAGCAAGAAGGTGTTGAGATAATCTTTGAATAGTCAAAGTCTCAAGAGACTTTGACTTGGTCCAAGAGACGTCAAGGAGTAGTAGGCGGCATGGAGTCTTGGGCGGCAAGGGGTCTTGGGCGACAAAAAACTCCTAGGCAAAAAAATTAAAAAAAAAGGAGTATTTTATTTGTAGAAGGACTCTTCTACACCCCATATCTGATGTCCATGCCAATATAAAAATTTACATGACATAACAAAATAAAAAAAGTCAAAGATGGTAGGCGCCAACAAAAATCATGCGCCAAAGAGTTTTTTGCACATGAAAGACTTCCCACGCGCAAGAGAGAGACTCTTTGGCATGTGGGATGTAGGTATGTGGCACCCAATCTGAAGCCCAAACAATCTAGGTTAATCCAACTCAAGACCAAATCCTATTTGGCTCAAATCAGATCTAAATTAGCCCAAATCAGAAGCTGATTCGAATCCAAATCGAAACTAGGTGCTAGGGTTTGCTACATATGCTAGCATGTTCATCTTACAAATATGATCTAATCCAATTAGACCATTAATTAACTCTCTTTGTGTGTGACCCATTGGATTCCACATCTAACTAGTAGTGAGTTTGGGTGTGATTTGACCTAATCTGGTTAGAACTCAACCAAACCGATTTAGGTCAAAACTAGCCAACCCAATTTGACTTAATTTAGAATACTTTCTAATTTAATGATCAAATTAAAATTTTAATTTGATCAAACCCACAAGACATGATTGATGTCTAGCAATGTATCATGACTACTCAAAAGATGTAAAATTTTGATTGAAATACCAAAAATATCCTTCAGTGAAAATTACCATGCAACTAGATCCTTCGATCTCCCCGCATCCTGAATATGACTCTGGGTATGAAAATATGTCAACCCCAATATCATATTCATTTCTCTTTCAATCTTATGATGATGATTCATTTAATGAAATATTAGAAATCATTTCTAATTTTTCATCATGCTTTGATCAAAGTCTTCCTGAATCATCATTTGTTTGAAGCAAGTAGGATGCTATTTCCTCTTACCAGGAGAGATCGATTCCATGTTAACCTACTCACAACCTTCATATATATAATCTACCATATCCAGATCATCCCATACATAACTAAGTCATGAATGAGTATGAACCAAAATATGGATTTATATATATAAGATTCTATGGTAGTTTCAGGTCAAAGGATTACATGCACAAATTCCACTATGAGAACCATCTATTGACATGTAGATAAGACTCCATTAGATATTCTCAATTTGGATCAATTCAGTGAACTCATTCTCTAATGAGCACCCACATTCTTGTATTAGTGTCATACACAAGTTATTGTGAGATCAATCACCCTCTCAATCGAGCATACAAAGAATGTGCTAGTCTTACCAAAAAATATTGATCCCTAACTCAATGTCCCATCGACTAGGAATATTTAAATTAGGATTTTAAGATTTTAGGTCTCACTAGTATGATCTCATCATAATCCTAAAATCATAGCCCTAATTTATAGGATTCATCATAATCTTAAATAAATAATAAGACACTGCATATGATGAAATAAATGCCTTTATTTATTAAAAATGTCATTACATGAGTCTGGAAGAGAAAGAACATCCCAAAAATAAATTGACTTGAGGGCTTATTCCTTTCAATCTCCCACTTGCACTAAAGTCAATCGCCCTTATATTTTAATCTCGTACAATCAAGGTGGCGATCAAATAGTTGCAGTGGTAAAGTCTTAGTGAATGGGTTTGCTATGTTGTTCTTTGTGTCCACTCATTCTATGACTACATCTTGTCTTTCAATAATTTCTCGAACGAGATGGAAGCATCTCAGAATGTGTTTGGATTTATGATGAGACCTTGGTTCCTTTGCTTGAGCTACAGCTCTAGTATTATCACAGTAAAGTGGTACTGGATTCTCAATTTCAGGAATAACTCCCAATTCAGTGATGAACTTCTTCATCCAGATAGCTTCCTTGGCGGCTTCACTTATAGCTATGTATTCTGCTTCAGTGGTTGAGTCAGCTACAGTTGGCTGCTTAGTACTTTTCCAACTCACTGCTCCACTGTTCAGAGTAAAGACATACCCTGAAATGGATTTGCTATCATCTGGGTCTGATTGAAAACTAGAATCAGAATATGCTTCTAATTTAAGATCAGAACCACCATATACTAGAAAAATATCTTTAGTCCTTCTCAAGTACTTAAGAATATTTTTCACAGCTTTCCAATGATCCTCTCCTGGATCAGCTTGAAATCTACTTGCAATGCCTAAAGCATAAGCAACATCAGGCCTTGTACATAACATGGCATACATTATTGATCCAACAGCCGAAGCATAAGGAATAGAACTCATTCTATTTCTCTCTTCAGGTGTCTTTAGGAGACATCTTTTTAGAGAGATGTATGCCTTGACTCATGGGTAAATAACCTCTTTTACTCCCATCCATACTGAATCTTTTCAGTATTAAGTCAATGTACCTTGATTGGGACAAGCCTAGCATCCTCTTAGATCTATCTCTATAGATCTTTATTCCTAGTATATAGGATGCTTCTCCCAAATCTTTCATGGAAAAACTTATTTGATAGCCATAATTTGACTGATTGTAACATTGGGATATCATTCCCAATGAGTAGTATGTCATCTACATACAGAACCAAGAAGACTATGGTTCTCCCACTAGTTTTCTTGTACACACATGGTTCATCAACATTCTTGATAAAACCAAACTCTTTTATTGTTTCATCAAAATGGATGTTCCAACTCCTTGATGCTTGCTTTAATCCATAAATGGATCTCTTAAGCTTGCATACCTGATTTGGTTTCTTATTTGACTCAAATCCCTCTGGCTGTGACATATAGACCTCCTCCTCAAGAAAACCATTAAGGAAGGCAGTCTTTACATCCATTTGCCATATTTCATAATCGTGGTATGCTGCTATAGCAAGCATAATCCGAATAGATTTGAGCATGGCAACAGGTGAAAATGTTTCATCATAATCAATCCCCTGTTTTTGCCTAAAACCCTTAGCCACCAATCTGGCCTTATAGGTTTCAATTTGACCATCAGCTCCAATCTTTTTCTTAAAAATCCATTTGCATCCAATAGGATTTATATCCTCTGGTGCATCCACCAAAGTCCATACTTTGTTGGTGTGCATGGATTCCATTTCGGATTGCATGGCAGCCAGCCATTTGTAAGAGTCCTTACTTTTGACTGCTTCCATATAGGTCAGAGGTTCGTCATTTTCAATGACTTGGGCTTCATTGTTCTCAATAATGAAATCCATACCTCATAGGTGTATTTCGTACTCTTTTAGACCTATGGATAGGAGTTATGTGTTCTGGATTCTTTTATATGATTATATGGTTGAGAAATTTTTATTTATTTTTCTTGAACTTCACTAAGTTCAATATTTCTGCCACTGCCCTTTTCTAGGATAAATTCTTTTTTCATGAAAATGGCATGCCTACTTACAAATACCTTTTGTTCAGTAGGATGGTAGAATAATATATCCTATACTATTTCTAGGATATCCTATAAATAGACATCTGTCTGATCTAGCATCAAGTTTATGTCCAAAATTTCTTTTGACATAAGCTGGACAACCCCATATCTTAAGATACTTAAGATTAGGATTTCTTACTTCTCCATATGTCATATGGAGTACTAGATACAGATTTAGAAGAAACTCTATTCAAGATGTAAATTGCAGTCTCCAGAGCATGACCCCAGAAGAAAATAGGTAAATCAGTGAAGCACATCATGGACCGTACCATATCTAATAAGGTATGATTTTTTCTTTTCGGCTACACCATTTAATTATGGTGTATAAGGAGGTGTCCATTCAGAGAGAATCCCTTTAACTTTAAGATAGTCTAGAAACTCACTAGATAAGTATTCTCCTCCTCGATCAGATCGAAGGATTTTTATACATTGTCCAGTTTGTTTTTCGACCATACTTTGATACTCTTTAAATTTATCAAAGGCTTCTGATTTGTGTTTCATAAGATACACATATCCAAACCTAGATAAATCATCAGTAAATGTAATAAAATAAGAGTATCCTCCTCTGGCTTGAGTTGTCATAGGACCACATACATCCGTATGTACAAGTCCTAATAACTCATTTGTCCTTTCTCTATGTCCATTAAATGGAATCTTGATCATTTTACCCATGAGGCATGATTCACAAGTTTCCAATGATTCATAATCAAAAGGATCAAAGAACTTTTCTTTGTATAACTTGTTAATCCTAGCCTCACTAATATGACCTAATCGATAATGCCAAAGTAAAGTATTATTTACGTCATCTCTCTTATGTTTTTCATTTTCATCAATATGAAATATATTATCATCCAAACATAGAGTCAACAATCCATTGCTAAATATGCCAAAACAAATATTTTCATTAGAATATTTGATCGAGCAACCTTTGCTCGTTACATTAAGACTATAACCTTGTTTTAATAATAAGGATATAGATATAATATTTCTAATGATCTTAGGCATATAGTAATAATTTGTAAGCTCTAAGATCTTTCCATAAGGTAACATCAATATATTTGTCCCTATAGCTTCTGCTTGGATAGACTCTCCTTCAGCGCCGTAGAGTTTGAAGTCATATTTCTTCAAACTCTTAATTTTCTACAGTCTCTGCAAAGATTTGCAGATATGAAAACCACAGTCGGTATCTAATACCCAAGAATTTAAAATAAAAAAATTTAATGATAATATAGTATGTATCTCATACATACCTTTTGGTGCATTATTTGCACCAAACTTCATGGTTGCAAGGTAAGCCTTGCAATTCCTCTTCCAATGGCCTGCTTTGCCGCAGTGAAAATAGGTCATTTGTCTAGAGACCTTCTTCCCCTTTTTCTTTTTATTTATACCATTTTTAGGATTCAACCTTCTCTTTGAATTTTTTTTGCCTGCCTTCTTCTTGGAGATCCCTTCCACAAGAAGAAGAGGAGCCTTATCTTTCTTGATATGGCTTTCTGCTATCTTGAGCATATTTAACAGCTCAGGCAATGAAGAATTTAGTTTGTTCATGTGATAGTTCATGACAAACTGAGAAAATGATTCTGGAGTGATTGCAGGATCAAATCCTGACTTAACTCTCCATCCATTACAAAATCTAATTGACTTAATCGAGTGATTAGGTCAATTACCATCAAAACATGATTTTGTATGGATGTTCCTTCTATCATTCTTGCATGAAATAATTGCTTAGATATCTCATATCTAGCAGTCCTACTATGCTCTCCATAAAGCTCTTTTAGATTGAGCAATATGGACTGAGTGTCCATGCTATCATGCTGCCTCTGTAATTCATTATTCATAGAGGCAAGTATGATGCATTTGACAGTAAGGGAATCATTTTGCCACATCTTGTATGTGGACTTATCTTCATCCATGGCATCATTTCCTAATGGCTTAGGATCAGGGGCATCAAGAATATAGGAGAGTTTTTCTTGACTGAGTACTATTTTTAGGTTTCTCAACCAGTCAACATAATTTTGACCAGTCAATTTATTTGAATCCAAAATTGAACGTAATGAAAGTGAAGAAGCCATTTAATCTACATAATAAAGAACAATATATAAGCAAACAATTCATGATGACAAAACATAATTAAATTAGGACTTTAATTTAATTATGTCTCCCACTAAAAATCATAACCCTCTTATTGATTTTCTTAGTGAGAATAAGATCTATTTTGACTTGAGGGCTTATTCCTTGTCAATCTCCCACTTGGCACTAAATTCATATCCCCTTAGTATTTTTAATTCTCATACAATCAATTTGATGGTGGGCGGATTCATATAGTTGCGGTTTGTGGTAAAGTCTTAGTTGAGAATATGGGTTTGCTATGTTTCTTGGTGTTCCTCACCTCAGTTATTTGTATTAGATGTGTCTCTTTCGAATAATTTCAGCGAACGAGATGGAAGTGTCTCAGAATGTGTTGGATTTTACTGGATGAGACCTTGGTTCCTTTGCTTTAAGCTATAGCTTCTAGTATTATCACGAGTAAAGTGGTACTGGATTTGCTCAATTTTCAGGATTAGACTCCATGCCAGTAATGACTTCTTCATCCAGATAGGCTTCTTGGCAGGCTTCACTGTATAGCTATGTAATTCTGCTTCAGTGGTTATAGGTCAGCTACAGTTGCTGCTTAGTATTTTTTTACTCCACTAGTCCACTTTTCAAGTAAATACATTTACCTGAAATGGATTTGCTATCATTTGGTCTAATTGAAACTGAATTTCCAAAATATGCTTTAATTTAAGATTAGAACCTCCATATTACTAAGAAAAATATCTTTAGTCCTTCTCAAGATTACTTAGACATATTTTTACAGCTTTCCAATTGATCCCTCTCCTGGATCAGCTTGAACTACTTGCAATGCCTAAAGATAAGCAACATCAAGGCCCTGTACATAACATGGCATACATATTGATGCACAGCTTGAAGCATAGGATAGAATACTCATTCTATTTCTCTTTTCCATTGTCTTAGGAGATATTTTTAGAGAGATGTTATGCCTTTGACTCCATGGATAAATAACTCTTTTACTCTCATCCATGTATTGATCTTTTCAGCAGTATTTAAGTCAAGTAAGCCTTGAGTGGATAAGTTCTTAGCATCCTCTTAGATCTATCTACAGATCTTTATTCCTAGTATTATAGGATGGTTCTCGCCAATGCTTTGTATGGAAAAAAACTTATGGATAGCTATAAATTGACTGATTGTAACATCTAGGATATCATCCTATGAGCTCAGTATGTCATCTACTAATAGAACCAAGAAGAACTTATGGTTCTCCCCACTAGTTCTATACACACAATGGTCGATCACATTCTGGTAAAAACAAACTCTTTTATTGTTCATCAAAATGGATTGTTTTCCAACTCTTGATTGCTTGCCTTGAAATCCGATTAAATGGCATCTTCTGAAGCTTGCATCACTTTATTATTTTGGTTTCTTATTTGACTGTCAATATTCCCTTGGCTGTGACATATAGATTCTTTCCGTTAAAGAATCATTAAAAAGGAGCAGTCTTTACTATCCATTGCCATATTCACAATGTGAATGGCTACTATAGCAGCATAATCCGAATAGATTGAGATGGCAACAGGTGAAAAATTTATCATAATCAATCCCCTGTTTTTTGCTAAAACCCTTAGCCACCAATTCTGGCCTTATAGGTTTCTATTGACCATCAGCTTCAATCTTTTTTTAGAAATCCACTTTGCAATCAATAGGGTTTACTATCCTCTGGTGTATCCACCAAAGTTCCATACTTTGTGGTTGTGCTGGATTCAATTTCGGATTGATGGAGCCAGCATTTTGTAAGAGTCTTTACTTTTGACTGCTTCACAATTATTTTAGGTCTCATTAGTATGATCTCATCATAATCCTAAAATCATAGCCCTAATTTATAGGGTTCATCTTAATGTTAAATAAATAATAAGACACTGCATATGATAAAATAAATGCCTTTATTTATTAAAAATGTCATTACATGAATCTGAAAGACAAAGAACATTCCAAAAATAAATTAGCTTGAGGGCATATTCCTTTCATTATCCACTTACAATGCCAAAACCACTTAAGAAATTTGTAGAGGAGCTTCTCATCAGTGTGCCCATACTTTGAACCATTCAAAATTGGGTGAGAAAATAAAGGGTGGCATGAGGAATGGATAAGTTAGGGAGGTTGAACTTGTTTCAACCTCCAACTCATTTGAATTCAAATTCAAATGAATTTAATCTGATCCAACACTTGGACCAGGTAAAAGAGGAAAAGGAGAGAGTGCCAATATCAGATATTAGCATGAAGAATGTTCACGTAAAACCAACAAGGGCATGAGATAAAAGGACATGGCATGGAGTGACTAAAATTCAAATCTATCATTTGAATTCAAAACTCAAACAATCCCAACCTCTTCCAACTTTTGTACTAGGTCAAATGCAGGAATAAGGGATGCGCAAATGCTCTTCTGGTGTAGAGAAATCCCATGCACATTCCCAATGTGCATGGAGAAGGAACATGGGTCAAAGTTCAATGCGCAAGGAGAAGGAAATTCAAACAAGCTTTGAATTTTGATCAAATTGGTTTCATCCAAACCAATTTGTCTTGACCAATTAAAACTAGGATAAACCCAATCATATTAGGCTTAACCTAACTTAATTAATTCTTAATCAAATTAAAAATTAATCGAGTTGAACCTCTGATCAAATCAGGATCCATCTTCCTAAGCGATTAGATCATCACATGATCTGATCAGGTCAACTAAATTGAATCAAATTCAATTGGGCATTATCAATTCCTCATCGCTCAATCAAATTGAGCTAATCAACAATCTAATTGCTAATTAATTCTTTAATAAATAATTAAGTTTCAATCTAATGAGACTCTCAATCAGCCATCAGATCAGGTAGAAACTCCTATTGTGTGTGACCTCATAGGTTCAAATCCTAAGCCAGTAGCATAGGAACTAATTTTCTGTACCAATCGATGTGACCATCTAGTAATGGTACCTGATGTTTGGATAGGTCAAAAATCATGACAAACCTATGGCATATGGTTATCGTATAATTGATCTCCTTGACCACGATACTCATAGGATGATCTAGGGTTAACTGCCAACCCTAAAAATTTATCCACATTATATTTCAAAATTCAGCATCCATCATATGGACTATCCCGACTGAGGATTTGCTGAATTAAAATACAGCGATGCACTTGCTCCAACACTTGCAGGGGTCAATCCCATCTTGACACACACACCAACAAACCAAGTACTTGATTGCATCCAGTAGCCTTCCATCACTGAATTAGAAATTCAGGTAGTCTGGTACCTAAGTACAATGAGTTGCTTATAAGTCACCATGGTGATCTAAGGTCTAAGGGACACATATACCCATATCCTTCACGAGCAACTCTTGGCAGAAGAGAGCTCCATAGTTGGATTATGATCAGTGAAATATATCCCTATATTTCACCTGCAAGCCATAACAGCATCACTATGCTTCTTGGTTAAGAGGACAACCAGCACTTATGGCACACAATGACCTACTCTTGATTAACATTGTTGTCCTAGGTAACAACGAATCATTTGGTCATGATCAGTTTAAGGACTAAATGATAAATCTTTCTTTATCAAGTCTAAATAGTCCTAAGGACTTCATCACAGAGAGTTCATTATAGGAAGATGCACAAAGTGATGAAATTGCTAGAATAATAATTTTATTCAATTAAAATTTAAGTATAAATTATATTTAGTTCAACCATCTATAACTTAGATGATTGACTTTAGGATACATTTTCTATCAACTCCCACTTAGACTAAAGCCACTCAGAATAGTATTTTGTAATTATTAAACTCTTTGATTCTGAGAGCTTTAGCAAATGGATCAGCCACGTTCTCCTTTCCATCGATCTTTTAAAGCTTAATGTTACCTCTTTCTTCGATTTCATGTACAAGGTGGTAGCGACGCAGAATGTATTTGGTGCGCTGATGTGCCTTCGACTCCTTCGCTTGAGCTATGGCTTTAGTGCTCTCATAGTATAGCAAAATCAAACCATCTAATTGAGGAGGGTGCCACTCCCATCTCGTTGATGAATTTTCGTAGTCACATAGCATTTTTTGCAGCATTAGATGCTGCAACATACTCGACCTTGTACACAGAATCGACCATAGTATGCTGCTTGAAATTTTTTTAGTAGATTATTCCTCCATTCTGGATAAACACATAACCTGATACACTCTTGCTATCATCGTGATATGACTGAAAACTAGAATCAGTGTATTCCACAAGTTTTGTATCTCCATAGATGAGCTACTAGTCTTTCGTAATTCTCAAATACTTTAAGATTGTCTTCACAACCTTCCAATGATTCTCACCTAGATCAAACTGGTATCTGCTCACTATCCTTAATGAGTATGCCACGTCTGATCTTATACATATCATGGCATACATAATAGAATCTACTATCGAAGCATATGGTATTCTACTCATATACTCTCTCTTAAGGAGTTGTCAGATAATTACTCTTCGAGAGAGAAATTACATAGCCTATCGAGAGATAGCACTTCTTAGAATTTTTCATGCTGAAGAGGTTCAGCATGGTATCAATGTATGTGGACTTGGATAATCCAAGCAATCTTTTAGATCTATCCCTATAGATCTTTATCCCTAAGATGTAGGATGCTTCTTCCAAATCCTTCATGGAGAATTGCGACGACAGCCAAACTTTTATTTCCTATAATGTAGGGATGTCATTTCTGATTAAGAGAATATCATCCATATACAAAACAAGAAATTCGATTACAAAACTATTAGCCCATTTATATATGCAAGATTTCTCTCCATTCTTAATGAAGCCATACATTTTGATCATCTTATCAAAATATATGTTTCAACTCCAAGATGCCTGCTTCAATCCATAGATGGATTTTTGAAGCTTGCACACCTTGAACTCATCTATGGATGTAAAACCCTCAAGCAGTATCATATACATCTCTTCGTCCAGCTTTCCATTTAGGAAAGCTATTTTCACATTCATTTGCCAGATCAAATAGTTTAGGTATGCTGCTATTGCAAGCATAATTTAAATGAACTTGAGCATTGCTACCGAAGAAAATATCTCATCATAGTCAATACCATAATGCTAACAATATCCTTTGATAACTAGATGGGCTTTATAGGTCTCCATCTTCCCATTTGCGTCCCATTTTCTTTTGAAAATTCACTTACACCCAATGAATTTTATCCCTTCAGGTGGATCAACCAGTGTCCATACACTGTTGACCTTCATGAACTCCATTTTAGACTTCATGGCTTTTAGCTACTTACCAGAGTCAGACCTCTGTATGGCATCCATGTAAGTGATCAGATCCTCATCATTTTCATCGAGTTTAATAGGATCACCATCCCAAACCAAGAAATTATAGTATCTATTCGGTTGACATGGTACTCTATCGGATCTCCTTAAGGGTGCCTTTATAATGGGCTCTGGATTTGATCTTATCAAATCCAGTTCTGCAGGTTCACTAGAATGTATCAGTTCTTCCATCTGTCGAACTTCATCAAGCTCAATATTAGAGGTAGTTGTTTCTTTCATAAGAAACTTTTTTAAAAAGACTGTCTTATTGCTGATGAAAACCTTTTGCTCTTTAGCAAGGTAGAAGTAATAACTCCTAGTTTTCTTAGGGTACCCTATAAATAAACATTTATCAAACCTAGGTCCAAGCTTTTTTGTCTACAAATATTTCACTTAAGCCGGACATCCCCAAACCTTAAAGTTAGAGAATGTCGACTTACGTCCAGTCCATATCTCATATGGAGTTTTTGCAATAGATTTGCTTGGAATAGCGTTCAAAACATAACATGTAGTCTCTAATGCATAACCCCAAAAGAAAATTAGCAGACTCATAAACACCATCATGGATCGAACCATGTCCAACAAGATCCGATTCCTTCTTTTGGACACACCATTATGCTGTGGTGTTCCAAGAGGGGTCCATTATAAGAGAATCTCATTCTCTTCTAGATATGTCAAAAATTCTTTGGAAAGATATTCATCTCCTTGATCTGATCAAAGAATTTTAATACTTTTTCTAAGTTATTTTTCTACCTTATTTTGATATCATTCGAACATTTCAAACGAATTAGATTTATTCTTTATAAGATAGACGTATCCATACCTAGATAGATCGTCAGTAAATATAATAAAGTAGTAGAACCCACTTCTAGCACATGTGCTCATAGGTTCACATACATCAGTATGTACTAGATCTAGAAGCTCATTGACCCATTCACCCTTTTCAGTAAAAGATGATTTGGTCATCTTACCAAGAAGGCAGGACTCATAGGTAGTCAATGATTCACAATCATCAATGTCAAGGATATGCTCCTTAACTAACATGTTAATCATATTCTTGTTTGTATGACCGAGCCTACAATGCCAAAGATAGGCATTGAAGATATAATCTAGTTTTGGATGTTTATTAGATATGTACATTATACTAATAAGTTGTGACAAAACATAAATACCATTTTTTAATTATCCTTGCATTATTGTAACACCATTCATAATGATATCATAATAATTTTTTTTTTATTGATAAATAATAACCATCCTGGGCCAAAAGCCCAATAGATATTATGTTTATTATAAAAGATGGATAATAGTGACAATCACTTAAAACAATAACATTATTTTTGAAAAATATCTCAAGAGTTTCTAATGCTAGGACTGAAACTTTACTTCCATCCCCAACAATAAGGAATCTAATATCATTCTCAAACTTACTACCAATTTGAAGTCCATGCAACAAATTACATATGTGAATTGGATTTTCGATATCTAATATCCAGGTAGATGTATCACAAATAGTAAAATTGCAAGGTGTTATCATATAATAGTCTTGACCAGCAACCACTTGATGATTTCTTCTATTCATCCTATTAGGGTTAAGAGGACCATTCCTCTTTAGGTTTGCCTAATTAGGGTCAACACTAGACTTCTCATTCTCAGGTCCTAAATGCTTGTCCCTGTCTAACAGTGAATGGAGCAGACTTACACTACCCATTCTATTTATCTGAAATAAAAACATGAAATCTTATTAGTACTTGAATTAATTATTCCTAAAGACTTGGACTTTAGTCTAAAGGTCCTCCCACCATTTTTAAATGAATTGATAGCCTCTACCTCCAATTCGAGGAATTACACTAATTTTTTAGCGGGGTACTGAAATTCACATAGACTACAGATGGGCCTGAGGTAGGCTCTGGCCAACTCATGTGCATCTACAGCTAGGTTCATAATCAATTATTTTTTTAAATAATTTTTATTATTTAGATTTTGCCTTAGATACCAAATCAGTAAGCTTTGGCCTTCATTAAAAAGATCTGGTAAGGTCCAATCATTAACATGATTGACTTCGATGCATCAAACTAATGATAACCAGGCCCAAGGAAAGCTCTGGCTAACCTGATCACCATTAAGAGAGTGCGACCTAATCATCATATGATGTATAGTAATTCCAACATCCAAATGAACACCAGCTGTTAGGAACCTCCAATGTCCATCCAGAAAATTAAACTCATTACTATTCACCTTAATGGGAGAATATGACTCGATTATCCTCATAACTTAGTCATTTTAAGGACTTAATAATTTAGAGGATTTATTTTACTTATGATTTTAGAGGTAGAAATGACATGGACCAATTTCTCCCACTGACTTCACCAAGTCAAATCCTTCCATTAACTTCACCAAGTCAATAGGTTAGGACAAGGATCAATTTAGGTCCATGGGCACCTAATTCAATCTTACTAAATTGAAATCAGTCAAACTAATTCCTAGTAACATGGGTCAGCTTGAATCACTAAGTGATCTAATCAAATCCTAATCGACCATGTCGGCCAGGTAAGTGAGATCAGTTAAAGGGATATTAACTCATCAAAAATTGAATTGGTGTGAGTAGCTCCTATTTAAAAACTACTTATCTAAACTGTCAGACTTACCTTAGACACCAATCGGTTAATTAGGTCCGATCCGATCAACCTAGTAATTTTGGGCTAGATCGCTTGGCCATGAATTAAGTCTATCTTGGTCTCATTAAAGACATGGACCCATCCAACTATAATTATTGAAGTTAAGTCTAGAGTGTCCTTGACCAAATCTAAGTCAACACTTAGTTAGATTTGATCAACTACTCTAGATTAATCCATTCTTTAACTAAACTTAAGTCTAATCTAATTAATGGATCTAATCCATCTAACACTTTAACCCATAGAATTATGAATTTATCTTAGGATCTTTAATTCATAATTATAGATCCTACTAGACAACACTTAATTTCTTTAATTGAGTTTTGGACTAATGGATTGGGGTTCGGCATTTTGAAAATAATTTTTGATTTTTGAAAGGTTCTTTACAACCTATTACTGTTTTACTAAATAGGTTGACTTATTTCAAAAATGGGTCGGTTTATTTCATAAATAAGCACTAGTTGTAGGTTTATTCAATTAAAAATAGCCAGCAAAAAGTTTTAGCCTACTTCTCAACCGAGCTGGCTTGGATCCTATCCAAGCTGGCCTGAGTAAGAGCCGAGTTGGCTTGGTTCCTAAGTCAACCGGCTTGAGCAAAAGCCCAAAAGGCCAACTTTTTGTCGAGCTACCTCAGATCCCATCCGAGCTGACTCGAACAAAAGCCGAGCCAGCTCGGTCCCTGATCGAGCCAGCCTAAATAGAAGGCTATAGACTATTTCAGACTGGCATGCTAGTTGAGCTGGCTCAATTCCTGAGAGAGCCGGCTCGACCAGCGAACAGAACCTTTCCAAGATTCTGTTCAGGTTTAATCTAAATCTATGTGCATTACATAAAAATCATGAAATATTTAGATCTAATCTAAACACTAATTCATGATGAAATTTAGATTAAAACTAATTAAAAATATATCATAAAAATTATTACATTTAATCTAAAGGTTTTATGATCAAAATTATAGATCACAATGTACCAGAACAACCTTTCCACTGTAAGGGGTAAACCTTACAATAGGACAACCTACAGTCTGCATGATCATTATTTTGTTTAGAACTAATCTAAAATAATCTAGATCTAAAGCATATCATATAAGCAAACATCAAATTTTTCTAATTTACATAAAAACATGTCAAGCAACCTATTGCTCTGATACCACTTGAAGAAAACCTAGTAGGGTTTAGGGCATGCCTTTTGAAACTTTTTCAAAAATTAACTACAATGAAAGCAAAACTAATTTAAAGTTAATTCTATGCATGCAATGATCTAATCATAAAACTCTGCTCAGGATATTTGACATGTTAATATGCATTAGAAAAATAAAATGCTTTCGATCAGCAAATCATATTTGTTGATCGATCTATATTCAGAACATAGTACCTATGCATGGATAGATGAACTCCATAATTCGAATCCACTAAAAGATGCTCTCCCATCATACTACAGCCACACACATGTCTAGCCTCTATGGTGAGTCCACACGGAGCTCCTGATCCTGATCAGCCCCTCTGAAGTGCTAGCTCCTCTCCGGGATCTTCGATAGCCAACATTCATCGATCCAATTGACGAACTACTCCTGATTTTTTGAATGCTCTCAAAATCAGAAGATGCAATGAGGAAGATGAGTTAGTGGTGAAAGCTAGTGGAGATTTGGCACTTAAACTCTCTATCCAAAAGCTTAGAGTCCCAACTCTAAGATTTCAGCAGACACCCATATTGACCTTAACACTTTTCTCTTTTTGGAAAATTTCACGCCAAAAGAGAAGTGCCCTTCTTTGATTTTTGTTTCACACCTTAGATCCCTCTCATCAAAACCCATTAACGCCCAAAAAAAAAACATCTTTTTTATTGGTCTGTGTGAGATGGGAAAACCACATGGAGAGGATAAGGGTTGGAGGTTGAACTTGTTTCAACCTCCCATCTAAATTTGAATTCAAATAAGTAGCTTATCCACTTCCAACACCAAAACAACTTAAGAAACTTGTAGAGGAGCTTCTCATCAACGTGCCCATACTTTGAACCATTCAAACTTGGGCGAGAAAATAAAGGATGGCGTAAGGAATGGATAAGTTAGGGAGGTTGAACTTGTTTCAACCTCCAACTCATTTGAATTCAAATTCAAATAAATTTAATCTGATCCAACACTTGGACCAGGTTAAGGAGGAAAAGGAGAGATTGCCAATATTAGATATTAGCACGGAGAATGTTCACATAAAACTAAGAAGTGCATGAGATAAAAGGACATGGCATAGAGTGATTAAAATTCAAATCTATCATTTGAATTCAAAACTCAAACAATCCCAACCTCATCCAACTTTTGGATGAGGTCAAATGCAAGAATAGGGGAGGTGCAAACACTCTTCTAGCATGGATAAATCTCACACACATTCCCAATGTGCGTGGAGAAGGAACATGGGTCAAAGTTCAATGCGCAGGGAGAAGAAAATCCAAACAAGCTTTGAATTTTGATCAAATTTGTTTCATCCAAACCAATTTATCTTAACCAATTAAAATTAAGATAAACTCAATCAGATTAGGCTTAACCTAACTTAATTAATTTTTAATTAAATTAAAAATTAATCGAGTTCAATCTCTGATCAAATCAGGATCCATCTCCCTAAGTGATTAGATCATCACATGATCTGATCAGGTCAACTAAATTGAATCAAATTCAATTTGAATTGATCAATTCCTCATTGCTCAATCAAATTAAGCTAATCAATAATCTAATTACTAATTAATTTTTTAATAAATAACTAAGTCTCAATCTAGTGGGACTTTTTATCAGCCATCAGATCAGGTCGGAACTTCTATTGTGTGTAACCCCATAGATTCGAATCCTAAGCTGCTAGCATAGAAATTAATTTTTAATACTAATTGATGTGACCATCTAGTAATAGTACCCAACATTTGGATAGATCAAAAATCATAATGAACCTATGGCATATGGTTACCGTATAATTGATATCCTTGACCACGATGCTCATAGGATGATCTAGGATTAACTGCCAACCCTAAAAATTCATCTACATTGTATTTCAAAATTCAACATCCATCATATGGGCTATTTCGACTAAGGATTCGCTAAATCAAAATACAGTGATGCACTTGCTCCAACACTTGGAGGGGTCAATTCCATCTTGACTCATGCACCGACAAGCCAAGTGCTTGACTGCACCTAGTAGCCTTCCATTACTGAATTAGAAATTCAAGTAGTCTGGTATCTAAGTATAGTGAGTTGCTTGCAAGTCAGCATGATGATCTCAGGTGTAAGGGACATATTGTTAGATATGTGTGCCCTAGAAGATAGAATGGGCTGACACTTGTAATACACTTCTAGAAACAAAATTATAATTTTGACTATAAATAATAAAATAGGTTATTTTTTATCATAAATGTGTATTTAGTGTCTGTGATACATCTTTTGAGTTAATGGTAATGATAATTTATATTTTTAAGAGTTGAAAATTTAAGACATGAATTTTCATTTATTAACTCATAAAATGTTCCTGACCGTAGGATCATCTTGAGAATGGTGATTGATCCGAAAGGTTGGTGTACAATCGCTTCTCTTTAGTAGATGAGTCTTGAGTCTATGGTGTGGAGACACCAGAGCGAGAGTACAGATACTCGTTAGAGAACGAGGGCACTGAGCGTGACCACCTCGAGTAGTCATTAGGGAGTCTACCTTCTCGTCGAATGACTGACTCGATGCTGCAGTAGTGTGTCTGGTTCTTTGACCTGAGGTGCATCGGCAGTTCACCTTGAGGGTGTTATAGTTTGACTACACCATTACTCGATCTCCTAGCCATATGGAAATCCTGAGGTGTATGTTGGCTATAGCATGTTCATTGTAGGAACTGGATTGCATCAAGATGGAATCTATCTACCTCGGTGGTAGAGGAGCAGCCCTATGATGATCATGAGAATCAAGTCCAGAAGTCCATGGCCATGGTAGAGTGAAATAATAGAAAGAGTTTCTATTTAGATTTTCACATCGGACTTGAATCGAATGATTACATCATATGACAGAAACTAGGGTTTGACGAGTTCACCTTAACCCTAATCTGATCGGGGCTCAAGATAGAAGAACTTAATCACACAAGGTAGCTGCACCAAGAGGTTCGCATTCAGCTCTGATGGGTTGCCACCATATACTGCTAGGTGTCACTGGTGGATTTTGGGAGCAATTAGAATGATTTAGATGATCGATCATTCTAGCTGTTCGAATCAGAAGAGTTCTGATCCATCGAAAGGAGTTTCGATGATGTCGATGATAGAGATCATGACATATCCCATTACCATACAGAACTGAACCTAACTGGATCACACAAACAAGGGTTTGAATCTGGTGATCATCAATTGAACTGATCTAGTTCAATTGATCTGAATGAGATTCAATTAGGTTCAAGAAAATCGTGCTAGCACTCGATTGAACCTAACGTTCTTCTTTTACTATCATAAATAAGTTGTCCTGACTGAGCCAAAGGAGTTTGTGCTCAATCAGAGGCCTTCATATGGTCTGACTAGGAGGTTGTCCAAGTCAGAAAAGGGTTGTCTTATTTTGTAAGACATAATACCTACCATTTTTGGTCACCTGCCATTTCTTGTTCTTTGACTTTGGTCAAAAGTCTACCTTTGACTGGTCACAATGTTGACCATTGACACTTTGCACTTATTGGAGAGCTGGTGGGGCTTGTCCCTTATTGAAAGCTGGCAAAGAAGGGGGCCTGCACACCTAGGGAGGCATGCGCCCAAGTGGATAGGGATGCCTTGGAGTCCCATAGGATGGGACTCCAGGTCTCCTTTTTGGATTCCAATTAGGTGACTCCTTCCTAAGACTTTGACAATCTTAGATGCCATCTAAGGATGAATTAGACTGGGGTTAGGCTCATCTAAGGAGGAATCCAGGGGATTCTATTCCACCAATCAGATTTAGATCTGATTTCACAAAGGGTTGTGATTGGTTGGGAAGAAGAGGAGTTGGATCACAGCAGTCTATAAATAAGACCCTGTCTGCCCCAACTTTTTAGAGAGTTCCTCTTAGCCATGCCCCAAGGCTGCCCTCTCCCTCCTCCATGCCAAACTTCCTTCTCTCCTCTCCTCTCCACGTCCAAAAGGAGTTTTGGACTCTTGGTTGGTGCGATCCAGATCAAGAGAAAGGCGATCGAGAAAGCTAAGAAGGCTGCACTGCTGCAAAGGACGACTGCTGATCTTCAAAAGGAGTTTTGAAGATCCTCCAGATCAGATCCAGATCTAATTTTTGGAGATGATAGAGAAGAAGAGGATCTCTAGATCCAGCCTGAGTGGATACCGGTAGAGGCCAGGCGCTTGCGTGGCTAGATCCAGAACCTTCCGCTGCAACAGGATCATCAACAGGGTAATAGGATTACCCAGCATCAAGGTAAATTAAATTTGATTTAATTTAATTTTTTTTATTTTATTTATTAAAATAATAAGAATTAGATCTGAAAATATCTTAGATCTGATTTAGATCAAAGAGAAAAAATTTTAAAATATATCTCTTGATCTGATCAGATCTGAACGAACCTGGACGGGAAATCAGGATTTCCCTTCAACTGGTATCAGAGCCAAGGTTCTAAATTATTTAGATCTAATTTTAAATTTATTTTAATTAGAAAATTAATGATTTTAGATGTCACATGAGATGTGATCAGATCTGAAATCAGAAAAAATTAAAATTAAATGATTTGGATCTAAGATTAGAAAATATGCATGACTAGTTCTAAAATAGAATAGTTCTATAGAATAGTCTTGCATGTTTTTGATTTAATCTGATTAAATCATATTTTAGATCTATTTATTTACTATTTTTTGATATTATAAGTATTATAATAACATCTAAAAAATAGCAAATAAAAATTATTTAATTTTAAATATCATATGAGATATGATTGATGCATGTCTAGACTAGTTGTAGAATAGTTCTACATAATTATCTAGATTAGAATTTATTTTGATTAGATCAATTTAAATCTAATTTTTTAGATTATTATGAGATAATTTAGATCTAAAAATATGCATGATTCGATACATGAGATGTATGCAAAATATGCCATGATTAGATCTAATTTGTATATATGAGATATATGATATAGATCTAAAACTAGTTTTGTAGTATTGCATGTTCCTGATTAAGGCGTTCCTCTTGGCCGTCCGGTCATAAGAATGAAGAAGGGTTTAAAGGCCCTCTCTTCCCATTCGATGGGGTGTTCTTATGATGTGTAGGGGTGCTGCGTGTTCGTCCTTAATCAGAAATCCCAAAACTTACTTTCTGCAAAACCCTAGATCCTGAAACCCTAGGATTTATTGTGCATATTTTGTTTATGAACCCTACTTAATTAAAAATTAAGATTATGGAAATATTAATTAGGTCTAAAATTGAGAATTTCAGATCTAAGACATATTCATAATACTGGGTTCGGGCTTGGGTAGCTCAATTAGGTCTAAGCGGTTGATCAAACCGAATCAAGAGTTGGTTAGATGGGATCAACAATGCTTAAATTGACCAGCCTAATAGGATTAAGTCTGGGTCAAGATCGAGTCACGATCAAGCAAGACCTAATTAGGCTCAGAGGTTAGAGTCTGGATTGTAGGCTAACCCAATTGGTTCTGGCTCAACAATTTGGTGTCTAAGGTAAGTTTGGCACATACGACCGACTGATTTTTAATTGGAAGCTACTCGACCTGAATGCATTCTTGTACGAGTTAATGGCATATTCCTTCCACCGGTCTCACTTACCTGGCCATATCTGTTGACACAGTTCTGATCTGAGGTGGTCAATAATCCGAGCTAACCCATGCCACTAGGTTAGTCATAATTGTTATGACTATGACAAGTCTAGTTTAATGAGACCTGAATCAATTCTCCCTAAGAAAAGATTAAGTCTGAGGTCTTCCACCATTGTAGATGTGCGGGCCCTTCCCGGGGTTGATTGTTCTCGGCTGGATACAGTGGCTCAGTTGCACCGAAAAGATGCAACCATGTCTATTAGGCATTGGATGCTATGGGCTGGAGGATGAGTTGGGCTCAATATTTTGGATACGGTGAGAGACTCAATTAGGAACCCAGTCTATGCAAATGGTGGGTCTGACTTAACTAAGGAGTGGATCAATATTTCGGATACGGTGAGATTCATGAATTAGAGACCAAGTTTGGGTGCACCATGATTAGAGAATCATTGAACAAGAGTTGTTCACTCATTGGCTAACCCATCACCAATAACTGTTAGGTGAGGTGATGAGTCAGTTGGTGAGACCGCACCACCCACTAGAAATCATTAATCATGGAGATTTTCGCATCTCTACAGAGGGAGTGTAGGGATCCGAGAAAATAGTGGGAGCTAATTTGTTTAAAAATAAAATCCCTAAATAAATTGGTCAAGTCATAAATTACAGTATCTAACTAGAATCTTTGACTCTCTACAGAAAAATGTCTGCGTCCAACCCATTGGCACGTATCCTGGACACACATAGACTGACCGGACCCAATTATAAAGATTGGCTCAGGAACTACAAAATTAGTTTTGGGTTCCGAGAAGTTAACCCATGTATTGGACCAGGACCCTCCCACCTTACCAGCCCGTCCATCCATTGAACAGAGAGCATCTCTGGAAAAATGGATAGACGAAGATAATAAGGCCAGATATTACATGTTGGGCTCGATGTCTGATGAGCTCCAGCGCCAACATGAAGATATCGGGACTGCTCGCCAAATGTTGGCTCACCTGCAGGAGATGTTTGGTGAACAGAGTCGCGCAGCCAAATATCAAGTCACGAAATGACTTTTTAAGGCTAAGATGCGTGATGGGCAGTCAGTCCAAGATCACTGTCTGACAATGATCATCAAGGACATGGAAGAGCTTGAGAAGCTCGGTGTGAAGTTAGACTTGGACCTGCAGAATGATATTATTCTGCAATCCTTGACTGATGCATATGGGCAATTCATCATGAATTACCACATGCATAAACTTCAAAATTCCTTGGCCGAATTAATGAATATGCTGGTTACCGCTGAGCTTTCTATGAAAGGTTCTAAAGGCTCAGTTCTTGCTATGGAACGGACTTCTTCCAAAAGAAAGTCTTATGGAAAGAAAAAGAAGTCTGTGAAAAAGCAGAAGGTGGAAGGAACAAAGAAGAAGAAGGCAGAGCCGAAGATGAAAGCCGCTGGCAAAGGAAAGTGTTTCCATTGCAACAGCGACGGCCATTGGAAGCGGAACTGCCCTACTTACCTGGCCACCCTGAAGAACAAGAAGGAAGGTCCTTCTGGAGGTATGCTCGTTATTGAGTCTAACCTTACGGTTTCTTCTGCATCCAGTTGGGTGCTTGACTCTGGTTCTAGTGCTCATCTGTGCACTTCCATGCAGGGTCTTGAGGATAGCAGGAGGCTGAGGGATGGAGACATGATCCTACGCATCGGTAATGGAGCAAGAGTTGCTGCAGTAGCCGTGGGAACATACCCTCTTCGATTACCATCTGGTTTAGACTTAGTTTTGAAAGACTGTTATTATGTGCCTGCAGCTAGCAGGAATTTGATTTCTGTTTCATGCTTAGCACAAGAAGGCTATGTGATTACCTTCTTTAAGGACCATTGTAACATTCTTTATGAAAGAAATAAAATTGCAAATGGTTTTCTTATTAATGGTCTTTATCAGCTACATATTGATGTACCTATTCTAACTATCGAGCAAAACGTGAATGCCAAAATGACCTAGGGATAGTCCAAATGATAGATATCTATGGCACCTGAGATTAGGTCATATAGCAGAAGATAGGATCAACAAATTGGAGAAAAATGGGCTATTGAGTCCATTGACTTTCGAGTCATATCCAACTTGTGAATCTTGTCTTCAAGGCAAAATGACTAAACTCCCTTTTGTTGGACATGGGGAGAGGGCCACAGATCTCCTTGCCCTAGTACATACTGATGTGTGCGGCCCATTTGATGTGCCGGCTAGAGGCAATTTTGTCTACTTCATTACCTTTACCGATGATCTGTCTAGGTATGGGTATGTGTATCTTATGAGACACAAGTCTGAAGCTTTTGAAAAGTTCAAAGAATTCAGACATGAAGTAGAAAAACAAACTGAAAAATCCATTAAGGTTCTTCGATCAGATCGAGGAGGTGAATACCTTAGCCGAAAATTCCTAGACTATCTCAAAAAAAATGGCATAGTCTCTCAATGGACTCCACCAGGAACACCTCAACTCAACGGAATTTCAGAATGGAGAAATCGGACCCTATTGGATATGGTTCGATCCATGATGAGCTTCACAGACCTTCCTGATTTTCTTTGGGGACACTCATTGTTAACTTCAATTTATCTACTGAATAGGGTTCCCTCTAAAACCGTTCCTACCACACCGTATGAGATATGGCATGGTAAGAAACCAAGTCTGAGTCATCTCAGAATTTGGGGTTGTCCGGCTCATGTCAAAAGACAACAAGCGGACAAGTTAGAGTTTAGGTCCTTTAGAGCTCGATTCATAGGATATCCTAAAGAGTCATTAGGATACTATTTCTACATTCCAGAAGACCACAATGTGATTGTGAGTCGACATGCCATCTTTCTTGAAAAATAGTTTATTCAAGATAGCGGCATTGGAAAGCAGATCAAGCTTGATGAGAAAGTCTCACAAGTACAACGAGCTAAGGACCAATTGGAACCAAATCAGGTTGAGCCAATAAAACACTACCTCCTCCACCTCGTAGATCGAAAAGAGTTTTCCATCCCCCTGAAAAGATACTTAGGTATTATTTCAGAGGATGTAGAGAAAATGTTCCTCGTAGGTAATGGTGCTCATGGTGATGATCCCAAAACCTACAATGAGGCGATATCAGATATCGACTCCGAGAAATGGCTAGAGGCAATGCAGTCAGAAATTGACTCGATGCACTCAAACCAAGTCTGGACCTTGGTAGATCCACCAGAAGGTATAGTACCTATTGGGTGTAAATGGATCTTCAAGAGAAAGATTGGTGCAGATGGAAAATGTGGAGACATTCAAGGCTAGACTAGTGGCAAAAGGTTATAGTCAATGCGAAGGCATTGACTATCAGGATACCTTTTCCCCAGTAGGCTATGCTAAAATCCATCCGCACATTGCTTGCTGTTGCAGCCTATTTCGATTATGAAATATGGCAAATGGATGTGAAAATGGCATTCTTAAATGGATATCTTGAGGAAGATATCTATATGGAACAGCCGCTAGGTTTCACATCCAGTGATACTGATCACAAGGTTTGCAAGCTGCAAAGGTCCATATATGGACTTAAGCAAGCATCTCGGAGCTGGAACACTCGTTTCAATGATGTGATCAAAATTGTTTGGTTTCATCAAAAATGAAGAGGAACCATGTGTTTTCAAAAAGGTCAGTGGGAGCGCTGTTGTCTTCCTCGTATTGTACGTGGATGACATCCTCCTTATTGGGAATGATATTCCCATGTTGACAACAGTCAAAATTATGGTTGTCCAAGGAATTCTCCATGAAAGACCTAGGTGAAGCATCCTTTATTCTAGGAATTAAGGTCTATAGGGATAGACCGAATAGGATGCTAGGACTTTCACAGAAGATGTACATAGAGAAAGTACTAAAGAGGTTTAGTATGGAAAACTCTAAGAGGGGATTAATACCCTTCAGACATGGTATTCATCTTTCCAAGAAGATGTGCCCCAGCACACCTGAGGAAATAGAACGCATGAGCAAGATCCCTTATGCTTCTGCAATAGGGAGCCTCATGTATGCCATGCTATGTACACGACCTGATATAGCCCATGCTGTGAGTGTCACAAGCAGATATCAGTCAAATCCAGGTGAAGAACACTGGACTTCTGTGAAATGTATCCTTAAGTACTTGAGAAGAACTAAGGATATGATGTTGGTCTTTGGTAATGGAGAACTCCAAGTCCAGGGATACACAGACTCGGATTTCATGTCCGATATAGATGATCGAAAGTCGACATCTGGGAGTCTGTTTGTGTGCAATGGTGGTGCTGTCAGCTGGAAGAGTTCCAAGCAAACGGTGATAGCAGATTCCACCATGGAAGCAGAATATATCGCTGCATCAGAAGCTGCGAAGGAAGCATTCTGGTACAAGAAGTTTGCTGCAGAAATCGGAGTAATGCCATCAGATGCCATTCCTCTATACTGCGACAACAATGGCGCCATAGCCCTTGCTAAGGAGCCGAGGTCTCACCAGAAATCCAAGCATATTGAGCGGCGATACCACCTCATCCGCGATTACCTCGAGAAGGGTTATGTCGAGGTCAAGAGAGTCAACTCCACAGATAATGTGGCAGACCCACTTACAAAGCCGTTGGGCCAGCAGAAGATCGAAGCCCACCTTGAGAAGATGGGACTTAGACTTGTAGCCAATTGGCTTTAGGACAAGTGGGAGATTGTTAGATATATGTGCCCTAGAAGCCAGAATTGGCTGACACTTGTAATACACTTCTAGGGGCAAAATTATAATTTTGACTATAAATCAATAAAATGGGTTATTTTCTATCACATATGTGTATTTAGTGTCTGTGATACATCCTTTGAGTTAATGGTAATGATAATTCATATTTTCAAGAGTTGAAAATTTAAGACATGAATAATCATTATTAACTCATAAAATGCTCCCGACCATAGGATCATCATGAGGATGGTGATTGATCCGAAAGGTTGGTGTACAATCGCTTCTCTTTAGTAGATGAGTCTTGAGTCTATGGTGTGGAGACACCGGAGCGAGAGTATAGGTACTCGTTAGAGAACGAGGGCACTGAGCGTGACCACCTCGAGTAGTCATTAGGGAGTCTACCTTCTCGTCAATGACTGACTCGATGCTGCAGTGGTGTGTCTGGTTCTTTGACCTGAGGTGCATCGACAGTTCACCTTGAGGGTGTTATAGTTTGACTACACCATTACTCGATCTCCTAGCCATTCGAAATCCTGAGGTGTATGTTGGCTATAGCATGTTCATTGTAGGAACTTGGATTGCATCAAGATGGAATCTATCTACCTCGGTGGTATGAGGAGCAGCCCTATGATGATCATGAGAATCAAGTCCAGAAGCCCATGGCCATGGTAGAGTGAAATAATAGAAAGAGTTTCTATTTAGATTTTCACATCGGACTTGAATCGAATGATTACATCATATGATAGAAATTAGGGTTTGACGAGTTCACCTTAACCCTAATCTGATCGGGGCTCAAGATAGAAGAACTTAATCACACAGGTAGCTACACCAAGAGGTTCGCATTCAGCTTTTGATGGGGTGCCACTATATACTACTAGGTATCACTGGTGGATTTTAGGAGCAATTAGAATGATTTAGATGATCGATCATTCTAGTTGTCTAAATCAGAAGAGTTTTGATCCATCGAAAGGAGTTTCGATGATGTCGATGATGGAGATCATGACATATCCCATTACCATATAGAACTAAACCTAACTGGATCACACAAATAAGAATTTGGATCTGGACTAACCTTGATCATCAACTAACCTAGTTCAATTAATTTGAATTAGATTCAATTAGGTTCAAGGAAATCATGCTAGCACACGATTGAACCTAACATTCTCCTTTTATTATCATTAAAAGTTATCTCGACTGAGCCAAATAAGTTTGTGCTCACTCAAGTACCTTTACTTGATTTGATTGGAGCTTGTCCAGATTAGAAAAGGGTTGTCTTAATTTATGAGATAAATTTGAGACAACATCTGCCATTTTCCATTATCTGCTAATTCTTGTTCTTTGACTTTGGTCAAATGTTGACCTTTGACCCTTGGACATCTCCCTATATGTCATGCACTTATTAGAGAGCAGATAGGGGCTTGTCCCCTTACTGAAATTTGGAAAGGAGGGGGTGCACACCTAGGGAGGCGTGCACCCATGGATAGAGATGCCTGGAGTCCCATATGGATGGGACTCCAGGTTGCTTCTTGGATTCTACTTAGGTGACCATTACCTATAGACTTTGACCAGTCTTAGGTGCCATCTAAGGATGAATTAGTGGGGCTCTCATCTGATTGGATCAGGTGATGTCATCCCATCAATTAGATTTAAATCTGATTGTACGAAGCAATGCAATTGGTCGGGATGATATGGCACTGCATGGCGCAGCAGGGTCCATAAATAAACCCTATCTGCGCCCAACTTTTAGAGAGTTCCTCTTAGCCATGCCACAAGGCTGCCCCTCTCTCTCCTCCATTCCATCTTTTGATCCTCTCTCTCCTCTCCACGCCCAAGGAAAGTTGGGCTTCAGTTTGGTGCGATCCAAACAAAAAAAAGCTGACGAGAAAGGAAGAAGGCAGCACTATTGTAGAGATGACTGCTGATCTTCAGAAGAAGTTTTGAAGATCCTCCAAATCAAATTCAGATCTAATTTTTGGAGAAGTGATAAAGAAGAAGAAGATCTCTAAATCTAGCTCGAGTGGATACCGGTAGAGGCAAGGCACTTGCATGACTAGATTCAGAGTCTCAGGCAATCAGCAGGATCATCGAAGGATAATCAGATTACCCAACATCAAGGTATAAATTAAATTAGATTTAATTTATTTTTATTTTTATTCATTTGATTTATAAATTTAAATCTAAAATATCTTAGATCTGATTTAGATGCATGAGAAAAATTTTTGAAATATCTCTCTTGATCCGATCAGAACTGAACGAATCTGATCCAAAAAATCAGAATTTCCCCTTCAACTCACATATACCCATATCTTTTAAGAGCAACTCTTGGCAGAAGAGACCTTCATAGTTGGATCACGATCAGTAAAATGTACTCCTATATTTCACCTGCATGCCATAACAGCATCACTATCTTCTTAGTTAAGGAGACAATCAACACTTATGGCACACAATGACCTACTTTTGATTAGCATTGTCATCCTAGGTAACAACGAATCATTTGGTCACAATCAGTTTAAGAACTAAATGATAAATTCTTCTTTGTTAAGTCTAAATAGTCCTAAGGACTTCATCATAGAGAGTTCATTATAGGAAGATGCATGGTGATAAAATTCCCTGAATAATAATTTTATTTAATTAAAATTTAAGTATAAATTATATTTAGTTCAACCATCTATAATCTAGATGATTGGCTTTAGGATATATTTCTCAAGATAATTTTATTATATTTACTAACAACCTATCTAGGTATGGGTATGTCTATCTTATGAAGAGTAAACTCGATTCGTTTGAAATATTCAAATGATATCGAAATGACGTAGAAAAATAATTTAAAAAAAATATTAAAACTTTTTGATCTGATCGAGGAGGTGAATACCTTTTCAATAAGTTTTTAACATATTTAGAAAATAATGAAATTCTCTCATAATAGATCCCTCCTAGAACACATAGCATAATGATATATTTGAAAGAAGGAATTGAATCCTATTGGACATAGTTCGATCCATGATTGGGTTTACAAGTCTGCCAATTTCTTTTTGGGTTATGCACTTGAGACTGCTTGTAATATTTTGAATAATATTCCAAGCAAGTATGTTGCAAAGACTCCATATGAAATATGAATTGGACGTAGGCTGACGTTCACTCATCTTAAGATTTGGGGATGTCCGACGTATATAAAATATTTATAGGCAGAAGAGCTTGAACCTAGATCTAATAAATGCTTGTTTATAGGAACCTCCAAGAAAACTAGAGGATATTACTTCTATCTTGCTGAAGGGCAAAAGATGTTCGTCAGCAATAGGATGATCTTTTTGAACAAAAAGTTCTTTAGGAAAGGAACAGTTGCCTCTAATGTTGAGCTTGGAAAAGTTTGATAAGTGAAAGAATCGACACATTCTAGTAAACCTATAGAATTAGATTTGATAAGATCAAACCTAGAGCTCGTTATAGAGGCACCCTTAAGGAGATCCGATAGAGTATCATGTCAGCAGGATAGATACTATGATTTCTTGATCTAGAATGGTGATCCAGTTGAACTTGATGAAAATAATGAAGATCTGATCACCTACATGGATGCCATGTAGAGTCCAACTCTGATAAGTGGCTGAAAGCCATAAAGTCCAAAATGGAGTCAATAAAGGTCAATAGTGTATGGACACTGGTTGATCCACCTAAAAGGGTAAAATCCATTCGATGTAAGTAGATTTTTGAAAGAAAAAAGAGCACAGATGGGAAGGTAAAGATCTATAAAGCCTATTTGATTGCCAAGGGATATCGTTGGCATTATGATATTAACTTTGATGAGATATTTTTTTCGATGGCAATGCTTAACTCCATTCGAATTATGCTTGTGATAGCAGCATAACTGAATTATGAGATCTAGCAAATAGATGTGAAAATGGCTTTTCTAAATGAAAAGCTAGACAAAAAGATATATATGATATGGCCTGAGGGATTCACATCCACAAATGAGTCTAAGGTGTGCAAGCTTTAGAGATCCATCTATGGATTGAAGCAGGCATCTCGAAGTTGGAACATGTATTTTGATAAGATGATCAGAATGTATGGCTTCATTAAGAATGGAGAGAAACCCTACATCTATAAATGGGATAATGGTTCTACAGTAGTATTTCTTGTATTGTATGTAGATGATATTCTCTTAATCGGAAATGACATCCCTATATTATAGGGAATAAATGTTTGGCTATCGTCATAATTCTCCATGAAGGACTTGGGAGAAGCTTCCTATATCCTAGGAATGAAGATCTATAGAGATAGATCTAAAAGGTTGCTTAGGTTATTCTAGTTCACGTACATCGATACCATGCTAAAATGGTTTAGTTTGATGACTTCTAAGAATGGCTATCTCTTGATAGGCCATGAAATTTTTCTCTCGAAGAGGGATTGTTCGACAACTCCTCAAGAGAGAGTGTATGAGTAGAATACCATATACTTTGATAGTGGGTTCTATTATGTTCATCATAATGTGTACAAGATCGAATGTGGCATACTCACTAGGAGTAGTGAGTAGATACCAATCTGATCCGGATGAGAATCACTGGAAGGTTGTAAAGACAATCCTAAAGTATTTGAGAAATACTAAGGATCAGTGGCTTATTTATGGAGATGCTTACTTGAAACTTGTAGGATATATTAATTTCAATTTTTAATCAGATCATGATGATAGTAAGAGTGTGTCAGGTTATGTGCTTACCCTGAATGATGGAGCGACTTGCAGGAAGAGTTCCAAGCAGCACACTATGGTCGATTCTGTGTGCGAGGTGGAGTATGTCGTGGCATACAATACTACGAAGAAAGCTGTGTGGCTGCAAAAGTTCATCAATGAACTGGGAGTGGCATCCTTCTGGATGGTTTGATTCTTCTTTACTATGATAGCACTAGGGCCATAGCTCAAGCGAAGGAGCCAAAGGAACATCAATGCACCAAGCATATTCTACATCACTACCACCTTGTACGAGAGATTATGGAACGAGGTAACATCAAGCTTCAAAAGATCGATGGAAAGGAGAACATGACTGACCCATTAACTAAAGCCCTCAAAATCAAAAAGTTCAACAATCACAAATGGAAGATGGGTACTTGATACTATTCTAAATGGCTTTAGTCTAAGTGGAAGTTTATTGGGTATTGTATCCTAAAGCCAATTATCTAGATTGTAGATA
The DNA here is from genome assembly GCA_006176705.1 of Cocos nucifera. Lineage (NCBI taxonomy): Eukaryota > Viridiplantae > Streptophyta > Magnoliopsida > Arecales > Arecaceae > Cocos > Cocos nucifera. The sequence continues at coordinate 162,977 of QRFJ01001738.1, forward strand.
GTTGTGCTAAGTATAAATTATACTTAAATTATAAATAAATAAAATTATTATTTTGGCATTTCATCATGTTTATACATCTTTCTGTAATGAACTCTTCTATGATGAAGTCCTTAGAACTATCTAGACTTGACAAAGGAGAATTTATCATTTAATCCTTAAATTTGATCATGATCAAATAATATGTTGTTACCTAGGACAACAACGTTTATTGAGTGTAGGTTGTTGCACGCCATATGAGTTGGTTATCTTTTTAACCAAGGAGTATAGAGATACTGGTATTGTATGTAAGTGAAATGTAAGGATACATTTCATTGATCATAATCCAACTATGAAGCTCTCTGTTCTCAAGAGTTGCTCATGAAGGATATGGGTATAAGTGTCCTTAGGATCTGAGATCACCATGGTGACTTGCAAGCAACTTATTGTACTTTGGTATCAAACTATCTGAATTTTTAATTTTATGATGGAAGGTTACTTGGTATAGTTAAATACTTATTTAGTTGATGTGTGAGTTAAGATGTGATTGATCCATTCAAGTGTTGGAGTAAATGCATCATTATATTTTAATTTAGCAAAACCTTGATTGGGGTAGTCCATACGATGGACACTAAATTTTGAAATATAATGTAAATAATTTTTCAAGATTGATAGTTAAATCCTAGGTCATCTTTTGAGCATTTGGATCAAGAGGATGAATTGTATGGTAACCATATGCCATAGGTTCATCGACGTTGCATTGCGACTATTCAACCTATCCAGACTTCGGGTACCATTACTAGATGATCACATCGATTAGTATGAAAATTAATTCCTATACTACCAGCTTAGGATTCAAACCTATGGGGTTACACACAATAGAAGTTCCTATCTGATCTGATGGCTAATCAAGAGTTTTAATTATCTGAGGCTCTATGGTCAAGTGTTCTACTAGACTGGGACTCTATGACCGCGAGTCCTAATAGACTAGGACTCTGCATTCGTAGATCCCACTGGATTGAAACTCTGATATTTTTGGAGGATTAATTAGTAATTAGATTATTGATTAGCTCAATTTGATTGAGTGATGAGGATTTGATCAAATCTGATTGAATTTGATTCGATTGAGTTTGACCCAATCAGGTCATCATATGATCTAATTATTAAGGAAGATTCGATCCTGATTTGATTAGGACCTAGATTCAATTAATTTTTAATTTAATTAGATTTTAATTGGATTGGATTAAGCCTAATTTGATTAGGTTTATTTTAGTCTAATTAGGTTTGGACAAATTGGTTTGGTTGAAACTAATTTGAATAGGTCAAATTGGATTTAAATTTTGAACTCCTTTTCTCCCTATGCCTTGACTTTTTGACCCACACCATGTTCCATGCAAATTATGAATTTGCATGTGATTTCTCTCACCCTGTTGGAACCTCCCATCTTTCTCTCTTTGACCTAGTCTAAGAGTTGGACTAGTTCAAACTAAGTTGAATTTCAAATTCAACTTAGATGGTTGGTGGTTGAAAGTTATCCCATCCTTATCCATTCACTTCTCCATGCCCCCTTATGATTTTGTCGATAATTTTTTATGCATTTTTTAGTGTGGACATGTAGAAGGAGAGTCCTTCTATGCATCAATCACTTTGGGGGTGGCATTGGATGTGGATAGGGTTGTGCTAGAATTTTGAATTCAAGCAAGTTGTTAAAACCTTCTAACCATTCATCCTTATCTCCATTCCATGCGTAAAACCCACTGGTGTCACCCATTTAAGAAAAAGGTTTTCTTGGGCATGCATGAGGGATCTAGGGGAGGGTGTGAAGGATTTTCTGGAGAGAGAAACCTGGGTGGGGGTGCAAGTTCTATGCATGGAAAAGTCCAGAGAGTGAGAGGGATTCCTATGCCAACTTTTCCTCACATGCCACATTTCTTAATTTTTCCTCCTTGGTCACCCATTCTAAAAGAGTTTCAGAGTGAGTGTATGGTAGATAGGAGAGTCCTTCTACCATGAAAATTTGTTTCATGGGAAAATTCAAAAGAGGGTGGGCGTGAGAGAATTTTTGGGTGTGCAAAACCTTAGGGTTAGGACTTAAGATTCGAGTGGAGAGATTGAGCACTATGAGTGCCCGATCACCACTAAACTTCATATACCACCTCGTCATCCTCCCTACAGCATCTTCTAATTTTATGCAATATCTAAAAGATTTGGAGTAAGGTGGTTGATTGGATTGACTAAGATCAGTCGACGAAGGCTTCGGCGAGGAGCTAGCAGTCTGGTAGAGTTGGTCGGGACCAAGAGCTCCATATAGATTGATCGTAGAGGCTAGACGACTGTGCGACTATATTACGATATTAGGAGACTATTTCTCAGTAGATTTAGATTGCAGAGTTCAGCTACATGTGCTCAGGTATCATGTTCTGAACATGAGTCCCTCAGCAAATATGATTTGCTGATCGAATGCATTTAATTTTTCATTGCATACATACATGTCTAGATCCTAGTGTAGGATTTAATGATCTGATCATAGTATGCATGAAATTAATATTTGATTAATTTTAGCTTTCATAGTAATTTAAATTTGAAAATATTTCAAAAGGCATGCTTAGAATCCTACATGGTTTTCTTCACCAACTTAGAATCAATTTTTTCTAGATTATCTTTTTCATTATTAAGTATAAAATACTTACAATCAAAAACATAAAAGTAGTTAAAATTTAGTTTTCTATCTTTCTATAGTTCATGTAGGGTTTTTTTAAAATAGGTCTTATTAATACATGATTTGAAGTATAACATGCAGTATTTATAGTTTTAGCCCAAAAGTATCTAGGTAAATTACTTTCACATAACATCGTTCATGCCATTTCTTCTAATATGCGATCTTTTTTTTTTACTATCCCATTTTGTTGGAGTGTTCTAGGTGTAGAAAAATTATGATCAATTTTTTTTTCATTATAAAAATTTTTAAAATACTAATTTTTAAATTTTGTACCATGATCACTATGAACGTAAACAATTGATGTGTTCTTTTCATTTAAAACCTTACGATAAATTTAGAAAATACATTAAAACTTTCATCCTTTTATATTAAAAATATTATCCAAGTAAATCTCGAAAAGTCATCCATAATTACAAGACCATACTTCTTACCTCCTAGACTAGTGGTCCTTGTGGGTCTAAATAAATCTATGTGTATCAATTCTAAAGGTCTAGAAGTTGAAATCATGTTTTTTGATTTGAAAGAGTTCTTCATTTGTTTTTTAAATTGACATGCATCATATATTTGATTCTTTTCAAAATTTAATTTTGGTAATCCTTTTATAAGATTATTTTTAATTAATTTTGCAAGTAAATCCATGCTTGTATGACCTAATCTACGATGCCACGACCAACTAGTCTTATTGACTTTGACATCTATTGCAACAAGATATTCACCATTCTTCATGTGTAGATCATCTGGATCCACCATGTAGAGATTATCATGTCTATATCCAATAAACATAATACCATCGTCATTGGGACTAGAAACTATGCATCATAAAGATTCAAATATAACCTTAAATCCTTTATCACAAAGTTAGCTAAGACTATGTAAATTATGTTTCAATTCATCAACTAATATTATATTTTGAATAAAGATGGAAGGAGTGATACAAATGTTACCAGCACCAATGATATGCCCTTTTTCATTATCTCCAAATATAACCACTCCTCCATCTTTAGATTCAAGAGTAATAAATTAAGATTTATCATTCGTCATGTACCTTGAATAGCCACTATCAAGATACCAAATCCTTTTCTTCTCTCGGACTGTAAGACACTCTACACAAGAAAATTAAGTTGAATTTTTAGGTACCCAAGTTATCTTGGATCTTTTAGGATTAGTACTAATGGTTCCTTTTGAAACCTAAACCATTTTAATCATTTATTTGTTTAATTTTTTAAAATCACATGCATAAGATTTATGACTAATTTTACCATAATAATAACATAAAAAGATTGAAGTAGAGTTTGATGAAGCTTTAACAAATCAATTTTTCAATATTTTTTTACTTCTCCTAAGGTTTAAATCCTAATCCAGACTTCTTAAAAATAACTTTTTGTTCATTTAATAGCATATTCAATTTTTTGGAGCTATAAGTAAATTTTTCTACAAGTAGCTTGATTTTTTTAATTCATTATTTAAATTTTTGATTTTCATGAGTTAGTAAATTTAGTTTTTCAGAAATTCTTTTTTTTTCATGAACAAGTTCAAAATTTTACCTTTTCAAATCTTTATTTTTCAAGGTTACTTTTTTATATTCAGTCATAAGTTTAGAAAAAGCATCTTGTAATTCATCAAATATGAAATTTAAAGAATTTTCAGTATTTATCTTCTCATGATGTACCATTAAGCAAATGTTGACCACTTCTTGCATTTCTTCTTTGGAGCTAGAGTCTTCACTATCACTCCAAGTGTCCATCATGATCTTTTTTTATCTTTTTGGATGATTTCTTGAGAAGAGGGCAGTCCATTCAAAAATGGTCAGGTTTTTTGCATTCGAAACAAATTAGGAGGTCCTTCTCCTTCTCTTTCTCCTTTTCTTTACTTGGCTCACCTTTGAAGGTCTTCTTCTTAAATCCTTGCTTCTTCTTTCTCATAAATCTTTTGAATTTTCTTGCAATCAAGGCTAGGTCTTCATCTTCTTTTTCTTCATTAGATTTTTTGCTTTCATCATCTTGGAGATAGTAGTCTTGAGAGTGATGATTTTTTTTTTTGGTTTCTTTCTCCATATTTTGCCTCATGATCAATTCATGAGTCATTAAAGACCCAAAAAGCTCTTCCAATAGTAGCTTGTTAAGATCCTTGGCTTTTTGAATGGTGGTGACTTTTACTTTTAAGCTTTTGAAAGTGATCTAAGAATTTTACAGACAAGCTCACTATTAGTATAAGATTTTTTTAAGCTTTTTAAACCATTGATAATATCGATAAATTTAGTAAATATTTTAGAAATAGATTCATTAGCTTCTATTTTAAATAATTCATATTTGTGTACAAGCATATTTATTTTGGACTCTTTTACTTGATTGGTACCCTTATGGATGACCTCTAACCTATCCCAAATCTTGTTAGCTGAAGCACATGTAGAAATTCTATTAAACTCATTAGGACCTAGTGCACAATATAGAATATTCATGGCCTTAGCATTTAATTCTATGATTCTCATATCATGCTAATCCTAATCCTCTTTGGATTCGGAAATATCATTACTATCTACTTTAATTGTAGGTGTGCATGGATCTTTGATTATAACTCTCCATACTTGATAATCAAGTGTTTAAATTTAAATACGCATGCATGCTTTCCAATAAATATAATTTGTTCCATTGAACAAGGTGGACGACTGGTCGATTATCCTTCGACAAGGGATGCACTCATATGAGTTGCCATTTGATCTTAACTCTTGATTATTAAATCAAATGAAGTGAGTATCTGATACCACTTGTTGCCCAGCAAGACAACTCAAGAGGAAGGGTGAATTGGATTTTTCAAAATTTAAACAAGTAATGTGCATTTTTTTTAAACAAGTGAAGTATTGGTGAATGTTATTTTCTAATGTAACTAAGTTATTGAAATGTAAAAGCAGTGGAAAGCAAGAGAGAAAAATTAATTATAAACATCAAAAAATTTATAGTGGCTCGGTGCTCCTTGCACCTATGTCTACTCTCCAAGATCCACTTAAAAATTTTATTATAATCTACCCAAGATTATAGTCGGATAGTTTTTTTTTAATTCACTATTCAAAATCTAGTTGGTTTTACATCGGATCACCAACCACAACCAATTTCTAAGCCAACTCTTGGCTTACAATTCAATTTTCAGGCTTGGATTGGTCTTTCTCTTAGCTTCAAAATTCTATTGAAGCTAGTTACAATAAATACAAAAGATGAAACAAGAACTAAAAATAGAAAGCTTCTTTAATGAGCAAGATTATCGATGAAGCTTTGGAATCTTCTTTAATGAAAGCTTTTGAGCAAATGAGTTTGTCTTCTTACTAGAGGAAATCTCTTGATTTGATGTCTCAAGGAGTTAGAAATGAAATTCTCTCTTTTCAATGCACTTTTGGATCTTTTCTCATTACTTTTGATTCCTCTAAATGATTGATGTATTAAGTCTTGTCTTTCACGAGTTTTATAACTCTTTTTTAATATTTGGTAGGCTGGAGAGACATTTTTGACTATTAAAAATCTAAATATGTTTGTTAGAAATTAGACTATGCAATTCTAAAATATTCTATAGAAATTAGTCATTGGAACTCCAGTCAACTCATCTATGCCCTCGAGTTGAGTCGACCATCATGCGTGTTCGCTCCCAAACTTTACTCCAAAAATCAATTTTTTTGTATTTTTCTAAGACCTTGACTTGACCAACTCGAGTCAACTCGAGCTCTCTAGTCGAGCAAAATAATTTTCTTTTAAAAATTCTTCTTTTCTGGAATTGTTCAGATGAGTCAACTCACACTTAATCAGGAGTCGACTCGAGAGCATGTTAGCTGAAACTTTGCATACCATAATACTTTTTCTTCTTATTTTAGCTTGAGTCGAATCAAAACTTCCTGGACTCAACTCGGCTGCTCTCATTTCTAAAAATTTTTGACTTTTATCAATTGATTTTTTTAAAAAAATTTGGTCTTGGAATATCCTTCTTCAACCTTATTTTAGATGTGTGTCATACTCCAAAAGCTTCCAAATTCTTCTTATTAATTCTTAAATGTACTTTTTGAGATTTTTCTCTTGATACTCTATAATTCATCCTAAAACATGATCTTAGAGAATTCATTAGTCCAAACATATACTCAAACATTTTGTTACTCATCAAAATTAATCCTTGATGTTAACATTGTTCTTAAACAAGGTTTCTTAAATGAGAAACATCGAAGAACTCTTATTCTTAAATAAGAGAAGTCAAAGAAAAATCTTGTTCTTAAACAAGGTAGGCCAAAGAACCCTCATTCTTAAATAAGGAAGATTGGAAAACTCTTGCTCTTAAATAAGAAAAGTTGAAGAGAAATCCTATTTTTAAATGAGGTAGGCCAACAATCCTTGTTATTAAATAAGAGAGTTCTGAATCCTCATCCTATATGAGGGAGATTGAAGAAAAATATTTATTCTTATGTAAGGTAAGTCAGCAACCCCTATCCTTAAATAAGAAAGATCAGGCCCTCATTTCCAAATGAGAAGAGTTGGAAAACTCGTTCTCAAACAAAGAAAGTTCTTAAGAAATTAACCTAAGTTCATTCGATGCTGTGGTATGCTTAATTTCATCCTATGCTAAGATAGTTTCAGATGCTATCCAAAACTAAAGAGAGAACTCAAAAAATATGTTTTATTTATAAGCTAAGACACAAAGCTAAATTACAATGTCATTACCCCAAGAGGCAGACAACCTCACAGAGGCAATCAAAAGAAAAATGTTATAATATCTAATTCGGTTAAGTACTCCTAGTATCTTTGACCGCTGACATCCCCAAGGGAGAGATGTTTGCCTCAGCTTTCTCTGAACCTGAAACCTTAAGGAGAGAAAGATTGCCCTAATGACCTAGGCTTGAGGGTCAGCAGAAGGGCTCAGAGCAACATCCACTGGCTGCATAGACCCTTCAACTGGAGGTGGCGACATCAGAGGTGGTTGGGCTTCAGTAGGGAGGTCCATGGGTGCTACCAAAACCACTTCGTCAAGTTGTGGCTGTTCCTCAGCGGCCACAGAATTGGAGGCTTATTGATCGTCATCCAGGCACTTTCATTCGACAAGGAGAAATCAAGGTTTGAGTGGTGGGCTGAGATCTTTTGGCGACAGTTCTCTTGCCCGACGATAAAAGCTTTCATGTTGAATTGAATCCTCTTAGTAGAAAATTTCTTCAACCCTTTGAAGGTTTCCATCGCTAGATGGCCTGCCTCCACGATCTTTCCCTCCATCTCCTTTGTGGCCTCTACAACTTTTGCTTGTGCGACCGGCCTCTTCTTTTTCTCTGAGGCCAGTTCATTCTCTACTTTGTTCAGCACCTCCTTCAAGCACTAAACTTCTACCTCCACAACCTTTGTCGCTGACCTCATCTCAGTTGCAGCAGTCTCCACCTTGGCCATAGCGAAGTTCATCTCTTCATAATTTTTTCAAACATCAATGGTTTCAGCTCGAACATCTCTTATTGCATTTGCAAAAAGTGTCACATAATGTCACATATGCATTTAGAGGAAAGGTGAATCAAAAAAGAAAACACAATAAATAATAAAGAAAAGGAATACTTATCTGGATGGTAGTGGTGATGGCCTCTCTCTATTGATTCCGAAAGCTCAACCTCTCCTTCTTGTCTAGGTCATCATCAATGAACACCTCTTTGAGCAAGCAATGACTGACCTTCAGGTTCTCGAAGGAAATGAGTGGCACAGGCAAAGAGGAGTCAGACTTATTGATAGAGGGCTCAGCAGGTGTTGATTTGGCCTTACCAATGCAAGCAGTGCCTCGTCAGCTTCCCCCAACTTGGGGAGGAGGAAGTGCCATGGGTGAGCCGGTTTGGTTGGAACCAACGAGGCCAAGACCACTTCGATCGATGCAGAAGAGATCCTGGTGGGAGATGCCAATGTAACTTTAGTGGCCTTTTGTTTCTTCTAGCCCTCAGGCATGGTTAAGGCTTTCCTTTTCCTCGCTATGTTTTTCTTCAACACCTCAAGCTCGTCGAGCCTCATGTCTACATCGGGACAAAACAAGTTAAAATCAAAACAGAGAAAAAAAATGGTAGAAGTGACTGCACTGACTCTTACCACTGGGATTAGCTGGACTCAAACCCATGTTGAAAAGTGTCTGCTTGGATTAAAGTTGTTTCAAGGAAGGAATTTTATACTCCCACAAAATTTGGGAGCACTTTATATCTTCCTTTCTTAGATTAAAGATCTCCCTTATAATGGAGTCCCTCAGCTGACTCTAGTTTGGTATTCCCGAGCCCTCAATAGTAGAATCCAAGATAAACAATAACCGCTCCTTCCATCCATGGATCCAGGAAGGAGATCCTTTAATCAAGGCAAGAAACCCTGTTGGGAAGAAATGTACCACCAACCCTCAAAATGGGGGTGACTCTTGATAGTAAGGAAGGATTGAAAGAGGGGGATGGTTAGTTAAACCTTAGCCAAGAAATAAGCGACTACGAAGCCAACGATAAACCGGAATGACTTTGGAATAAGTAACCACAAAGAAATATTTAGAAAGTGAAAACTTTGATAATGAAAAGGTGGAGAGGCAACTTCAACCCAGTCCAGAATGCCTCCAAATAGAGCTGAAGCCCACCTAAGGATGGAGCATAAATTCGACCACTCGACCCTGGTAGCTCAAGCTCGAATTCGAAGGGAATTCTGAACTAAGCTCAGATCAAGCTCAAGTCATCAAAATCGAATAGAGACCAAAAGGTGCCAGGCATGAAGATCAGATTGACCTCGCACTTGGTATCTGACTCTAGTGGATTCCCCCAAAAAAGAGAAAGAATTGAGGACCAATCCCTAGTTGAACTTCCACAGCTAGCCATAAAGGAACATAGAAAGATCAAAAAGATGAAATAAAAGAGAAGAAAAGAGGGCAAAATGAAAGAAGAAGAAATGAAAAGCAAACAATGAGAAACAAAAAAGTTAAAGAACCAACCTGTAGATGTGCAGGCAACCAATATAGGAAAAGGATTGACTAAAATCGAAAAAGGACTGACCGATTGGAGAAAATGGAGAAAATTTTGGTGAAAGCCTGAGAAGATGGAAACAAACCTTGACTATAGCTGAAAAAGTAGAGGAAACATTGGCAACAATCAGAAAAAATGAAGCAAGTCTCAACTATGATCAGAGAGCATGAAGACTGGTGGCAAGGACTAGGAAAAAGGTAGCCGATGGGAGCTGTAACATACGGGATGAAGGAAGAAGAAGGAAAGAGAGAGAATAAGAAGGCCCAAAATAGAAAGTTGCTATTTTTGGGTGAAAAGTGATGAGTATGACCATCCATCAAATTGCCACTGGCCATTAAACCTCTGCCACTTGGCACCTCCTCATTGGCCAAAACATCTTGTCAGCCATCCCACTTAAAAAATTACACCAGAAATAGCACCCGCTGCCCTTCAAATTTTGATCTGCCCTCATGATTGTCTTGTGGCATGATTTTTTATTTTTTACAAATTTGTAGATGCATCACTTTGGCTAAAAGGACATCATTTTTGGTCTTTGGTACTACCAATTCAACATACTCTCTTCATCCAAACCAACTTTGGCTCAAACTCGAGAGTAGGGGCATGTGTTTGGGATAAAATCATCCTTGCTAAGATCCCAGGACTTCAGATGTTATGAATCTGATGTGAAAGCTTTGTTATAATCTAAGATATCCATCACCGATCCATCATCAACATCCGACCTATCTTTTGTCTTCAACTTTCTGAACATTAGTCATTGCCCTCAGATCATCGCTTGCTAACCATCTGTCATTAGTTTCTATAGAATCTACATCAGCATCAACCAACCCCTCTATATATAATGTTTTCCCTGGCAGACCATCAACATCTTGTTAGTCCTGCACCTGTCGATCCCCAATGCCTTCGAGCACTCATCGACCCTTCATCGGGATTTATCGTCTTACCATTGGTTTCTAGTCTTAACTGTTAGCCACTAACACCTTCTTAGTTATCGACATCTTCAGATAGCCTTCGAGATCGCCTTAACATGCGACCTATCCTTAGCTAGGAGCTAATGTGAAGTCACCAATCTCAGTTAATATCAAAGGAATGATTGATCCCTCACTCCCTAACCTCCTATCAACTACCGATCCTACCTTAGATGATAGCTAACCCCACTTCGGTTGTCGATTCTTGCTAACAATTTTGATCAACTCGAAGCTTATTTTCCAAAATTAAATAACAACTCTCAATAGCTGGCCATGATCTTGATAAGACAACCATAATTGTCCAATCCTAAAAATCTCAGCTATGAATCTCGCCACATCATGCCCAAATCGGTTGAGATGAGCCTCAAAAAATATCCCACAAATGGCTTTGATGTTGGAGATTTGGTACCACTTATTATGGTAAAAAATAAAAAATAAAAAATAAGACAGACACAATCAAATATGTGGACTAGACCAAGATCAACCTCTTTGAGGCATACCAAAGTTTTACTATAAAAGAAAATAATTATAAGAGGAGACTATACACTCAACTCTTATAAACCTCTCATTCAACAAGAAGCCCTCACCCCTTACAAAAGTTCTCTCTCTCTCTAGGAGACCCTCTAAAGCAACCACTGTCTGCTACCTAATAGTCTGCCTGAAGCCCCTACTTCCGCTATCTACAGGAGATCTTTAGGATCTACTACCTACTATCTACTACTTCAGGATCTCTGGATCTCTGCTTGCTGCCATCTACTACTAGGCTACCACCTTCTATTGAATGCCACACCCATAGGTCTTTTTTAAAGGCCTCGGATCAGTCCAATCTACATCCAAAAAGGAATCAGTAGTCGACTACATCTTAAACAAGACCACAAGCCACCAAAACTATTCGATCATGCATTTTTGTGCCCATGCACTATGTGCGGACTGAGTCCCTAGTTAATCCGGCCAGCCACGATGCGCCAAGCATGCTTGCCCAATGTTTTCTCCCGCATATGCTGCATTTTTTGGGAAATAGATCGAGCCAGTCCATGGTGGCCACATGGACCGTGCCACCTCATGTGGTCCACCATGAACCATGATAAATCCCCATGTGTGTGCGCTCGTGCTAGGCTAGCGCATGATCGGGCCGCGCACCTATAATGGCCTAGGCCATATGCATTGCAGTGGCCTTGTCTGCACGCCTGCTGGGCCATGCCCAACTCATGGGCCTCATGCCTATGGACCGATTCATGGCCTGCTATGGCTCGTGGATGTCTTCCTGGGCTTCTCCTCACTGTGGTCTTTATTGTGGGCTCCTTATGGGTCAAATTCGAAGCATTTTTTTAACAATCTCTACCTCAACTCGACTTTCACCCCTACATTCTGGAGGATATGCCTGTTGATCATGGATCGACAAACATGAGAGTCGAGCTAGGTTGCTCAATCCCATCTACAATATATGCTATGCTCCACCTAACCTGAGATCTGCTCGAGGTAGCCTCCTATGGTAATAGGAACTTCATATTGTGATGTTGTACGTTGTCCTTTTGAATCTCACATCTCATGCTCGATCTACCTATATCTGAAGCTCCACCTCACTTTGGGCTTTCACTAGTTTCTGAAGCTCCACATCATATTAGGCTCCCCACTAGATAGTAATATTCTCTTATCCTCTTCTTTCTCTCTAGAATAACCCTATCGCCATGCATGATCTTCTGGATTCCATTACTAGCTAACCACATGTAGCCATTTGATTCCAATTTGCTTAGTAAGATAAGATTCTTTCTAAAATTGGGTATATATCAGACCTTACCTAATTTTTTGACTATTTTATCACGTACCTTCATACTGACGGTCTTGGTGCCTTTGATCATCCAGCTTGATCCATCTAGCAAGTGAATAGTACCCTCACTGCTCTCTAGAGAGTTAACTAACTTTTCTCTACAACATACATGATGCGAACGTGCAAAATTTATAATCCATTAATGAGAAAAAATAGATATCTTATCAATTACCAGAAGAACATCATCATTATCTTCTATATTACAACTTGATCTTGTTGTAATCCCTTATCTTGTACTTGGACTGACTGCCTCACGATCTCCTGCCGCTCCATCTTCTATCACTATTATAACTCGAGTTGCCATATATATGAACTTAAGTTTCAATTCTTCCACCTGAAAATCTTATTCTGGAGTAGTGCAGAAGTCACCTCTTCCATCTTGATGTTGCTCTTTTCTACTAAAAGAGCAATCACCAAGGATTCAAAAAAAGAGGAAAGCAATGAAAGCAAGACAAATGCCCTAGTCTTCTCCTTAACTTTCTCGCCAATGTTGAGAAGATTGGTGAGGATATTTTGGAAGTTGTCGAGATGCTCCTGCATGCTTTATCCCTTGGTCATCCATAGCTGGTAGAATTACTTCTATAGAAAAAGCACATTGGTGAGCGACTTCATCATATACATCTTCTCGAGCTTCGACTACATCACCATCGAGGATGTCTCACCAAATACATAGATCATCATGTTATTCGCTAGATACAAATGGATCATACTCACTGCCTGTATCTAAAGCTACCTTCAATCCTTCACCTCCATGGTAGCCGGCATCTTCTTGTACATGAGAGCATCGATCAATCTTTGTTGGATAAGCACGTTCTTCACCCTTGCTTGCCATAAGAAGAAATTGCTTTTTTTATCAAACCTATTGATCTCTATCTTGATTGAGCTTGATTTCTCCATCTTCTTCAATCTTGATCACCACTACCATAACCTGTGCTCTAATACCACCTAGCTTTGATACCAATTATTAGGGATCTAGTATCACTTGTTACAGTAGAAAGAAAGTAGAAATAAAAATAAGATACAATTAAATACATGAACTAGATCAAGATCTACCTCCATGAGGTATGAAAAAGCTTCATTATGAAAGAAAATAATTACAAGAGAAGATTATACACTCAACTCTCATAAACCTCTCTCTTTCAACAAGAAACTCTTACCCCTTACAAAAGCACTCTCTCTCTAAGAGACCTCTTGAAGCAATCGCTGTCCACTATCTGATAGTCTACCCGAAGCTCCTACTTCTACTATCTGCTAGTGTCCTTCAAGATCTACTATTTGTTGTCTGCTACTTTAGGGCCTCTGGATCTTTGCCTACTAACGTTCGCTACCATGCTTCCACCATCTGTTCAACACCATGCCCATGATCTTTTTTAAAGGCCTTGGATCAGTCCAATCCATGTCTAGAAAGGAGTCAGGAGTTGACCGTAACTCAAACAATCTCCATGGCTGCTGGATTATGACCACAAGCCACGAAAACCATCCGATCACACATTTTTGAGCTTATGCATCATGTGTGGACTAAGTCCATAGTGAACCCAGCCAGCCACTATGCACCATGCATGCCTACCCAGTGTTTTCTCTTGCATATGCCATGTTTTTTGTGAAATAGACTAGGCCAGTCCATAGTGATCGCATGGAACACACCACCTCATGTGGTCCACTATGGATCACGATGAATCCCCATGCACACACGCTCATGCTAGGCCAGTGTGCATCTAGGCCATGCGTGCCTATAGTGGCCTAGGCCACACATGTTGCCGCAACCTGGGCCACATGCTTTCTCGGCCCCACCCAACTTATGGGCCCCATGCCTGTAGGTCGATACACGACCTGCTGTGGCCTGTGGATGTCTTTTTGGGCTTCTTTTTGCTATCAACTTCATTATGGGCTCCTTGTGAATCAAATTTGAGGTATTTTTCTTAACATCTGATCCCTTCTATAAATAAAAGACTTAAAGGTACCTTTAGATATAACATTCTCTCGTGTGCCCCATGTCTATCCACTATAAAAAAATACAGTATTAGCGACGGACATTAATGATGGCATTTTTGCTGTTGCTAATAATGGATATTAGCAATGAAATTAGCGATGGCAATAATAATCTTTTTTACCAACAACTATAGCGACGAAAGTTTAGCCATTGCTAAAGTTATTAGCTATGGTAGTGGCGATGGCTATGCCGTCGCTATAGGTATTAGCGACAATATTAGTGATGATAGTTAGTTGTCGCTAATACTAAGTAATTTTATTTTTTAATTAGATTTTATTATTATTAATGATGATAAATAATTATTAGCAATGGTATTTTGCCATTGCTAATAAAAAGTAATTTTATTTTTTAAAATTTTATTATAAAATTATTAGCGATGAAATTATATTATTAGTGATGAAAAAAGTCATTTCTAATATTAATAATTTTAAAAAATATTTTTAAAATTTATTTAAATATTTTTTTTAAAATTATTAGTGATGACAACTTGAGCTATCCCTAATAGCCATTGATAATTAATTAATTTAATTATAATTATAATTAATTTTTTTAAAAAAAATTAAATTTATTAGCGATGGTATTTTCATTGCTAATACGTATTAGTGATGCCAAAAATGCCATCGCTAAATGCCATCATTAATTTTAAATTTTTTTTATTTTTCTTTAAAATAATATAATTTTAAAATTTGGAGCCCATCCTCATTGTTTATTATCTAAATAATTATTATTAGAGTATCATCATAAAAGACTGCCTCAATCTGATAGTCCTAGCTATGTTGATCGATAGAATTTAATTTTGACGGCCATGAATGATCGCTTGATGATCTGATAGATAGAGATTACTGATAGGTTTGAAAGCTTACAACAATGATCTTAGTAATATTTGTAGCACACTATCAAAATTTTACTTTAATTGGACAACATTATCATGATCAATTTAGTATGAAATTATTTAGATCGTTAAATAAAAAATGATGATCAAAATGCCAAACAACGTCTGTCGTTAAATAAAAAATGAGTGATCAAAAGGCTAAACAATATCTGATTATAAGATAAATTTTTAGACAAATGATCTTTGCTACTACTTTGATCATTTGTATAATGGTGATTCTAAAATTTAAACCACGCATATATGAATGATCCAAAACTATATATCTCTTGATACTCATTCTTGAAGTCTTTAAGTAATTATACTTGTACTTTTGTAAGATTTGCTTAACATAGATGGTTCATATATGTGTAATTTAAATTTTATGATCACCATCATACCAATGATTAAAGTTATAGCAAAGATCATTTAACTAAAAAATCATCTTAATCGAATGCTATTTAGCTTTTTGATCACTCATTTTTATTTAATGATCGAAATCATCCTATGCTAAATTGATCATGATAGTGATGTCTGATTGAAGTAAAATTTTGATAGTATGCTACAAATATCACTAAGATTATTGTTACAAATTTTCGAATCCATCGATGGTCTCTAACTATCATATTATCAAGCGATCATTCATGGCCATCAAAATCAATTTTTATTGATCGACATAGCTAGGGCTATCGGATCGAGATAATCTTTTGTGATGATATTCTAATGATAATTATTTAGATAATGAATGATGAAGATGGATTTTAAATTCTAAAATTATATCATATTTAGACAAAAATAGAAAAAAGTATTAATGATGAATTTTTTTATCAATGGCATTAGGCATTAGTGATGGCTAGTTTGCCGTCGCTAATAAAAATTATTAAAAAAATTGATAAAAATATTTGCAATAGACTTTTATTTTTAGTGATGGAGTTTCATTGTTAATGCTTTTAGAGACAGTATTAGAGATGGCAAGTTTGCGATCACTAATAGTCTGGATCCTCAAAACTACCATAGAGAAAATTTTTTTTCCTTCACCCATGCTAATCCTCTCTCGTTCCCACCCCTCATCCTTTTTTTGTCAATGCCTAAACCCCCACACCCCCCAAATCCTCCTTTCCTCCCTCCCCACCCTATCCCTCCGGCATCCTATGACCACTCTGACCCCACGCCGACCCGACCCCTCAGCCCCAAGCTCATGTGTATCCATGCCAGTGGTTGCCCCACCCCCACAGGCCTCGACTTTACCAGCCCAACTCCATGGTCGCCTTGACCCTGTCAGTCCCAACGTCCTCGAGCAGACCTCGCGGCTGCCCCAACTCTGCCACCCCCAATGTCGTCGGCCCCACCACATAGCATCCCTCATGCCTGCATCTGCCCTAACCCTGCTGGCCCCGACATCACTGGCTTGACCCATGGCCCTTGCCCCACCAGACCCCAGCCCATAGCCCCGCCTTGCTATCCTGACCCCGTAGCTCTGACTCGTGCCACCTTTCAAGGATAAATTTGATCCTTCCAAGGGTAAATTTGATAGGCCCAATGACTTCCATGTTGCTTTTTTTAGAATATTTTAGGTAATTAAATGATTAGAATTATGAAATTTGATGGGTGCTTTTGATACATTTGTTACCTATGTCAGTGTATTGACTGTTCTCTCCATAACTCAACCAAGATGAGCCTTCATTCCAAATTAATTAGGTCAGTCCTAGTTAACCCTTATCCACTTTTCACTACACCTGGGGTCCAAAGCAGTGCATTACTAGAAGAGAATGTTCCAATAATTCTATCTATAGGATTCATGTTCAAGGATTAGTTATAGTTATAAGTTTTGTTGCCTCAAGAATTGATTTTGATGACTATAAAATATTTGAGCAGAGTACTAATGATTTTTATCTTTAAAAAAAAATTAATTATGTATTTTAGGTTATACAAGAATTTTTAGATTGATAAAAATGCTTGAAGAATGCTAAAGCTTCAATTTCATCAAGCTGGAAATCAAAATAATATTATTCGGAAGCCTCAAGAGCATTAAAGAAGAATTCGGAACCTTTGATGGCAATTTGGAAGGTTTCAAAAGTTGAATTAATAAAAATACTTGAAAAAGATGAAAATCATAATTTTAGTGAGTTGGAGATCAAGAAAATATATTTCAAAAGCCTCAAGAGCAAGTAAAAGAGAATTCTGATCTTTTAGAGGTAATTTTATATTTTTTAGATGTCAAAATTAAAAAAAAATCAAGTTTTAGCAAAAGAATCAATCCTGGGGTCGATCCCTAGATCGACGCCTACTGAAATGGGCTATTTGGCACATTGATTTCTGGCTAGCATGCTAAAGGTGACAACCCCAAGGTTGATTCTAGGGTCAATCTCTACTGTTCTACAGGTTAGAAAAAAGAAACTGACCATTTTTTGTTTTTTGCCATAGAGGTCGACACCCTTATGCCAAGGGACAACCCTAGGGTCGACCCCTGTAACAAAAACTTCCATAAAGCTAGTTTTTCTGCCCATTTTTAGTGCATTAAATGCCTAATAAATGCTCTTCAATGGCTCTAAATGGCTACTAATCATTCTCTAGCATTGATTGAAGGTTTAAAAGGCATTCAAAAGAAAGAAAAGTGGATAAAAAAGAAAAATTAATTCAAACTTATGAGCTCCATTGAATACCTAAGAAAAAGAGAAAAAAGAGAGGAATCCACCAGAAGATAACTTTTAAAGCACATACTTGTTAAAGTTTAATTATGACTAAAATTTTTGAGAACCTAATTCACCCCGCGCCACCCCCCCTCCCCCCCGCCCTTCTTGAGTTACTATCTCTAGGCAACAAGTTTGCTGTTAACTGACCAAAACCCCTCTCTTTTATTTGGGCTTGCTATTGATTTTATACACATGTTATACTCCTTGAATCAGCAGCTAACAAAAACTTATATAAGAATGTTATTTTATAGGATGATCTGGCAAGGCTTGGGCAAGGCCCACATCCTGCAGGAGCTGCTAATTTGGGATGCCCATGATCCTTTTAAGCGCGTGGCCACCCTAATAGTATTCTCTTTAGTTGATTCCTTTAGGCTTCTTGAACTCTTTTAATAAGAGATTTTGAACTTATTTTAGAAGAAATCAGTTCAATTTTAATGTATTTTAACTTTTATGTGATACAGATTTTTTTTTAGTATGTGATCAGATGTTTCTTTATTTTCTTTTGACTTGTGTTGGTGTGTGACCTTTAAAGGCTTATATGTTATTATGTTTGGTGTTTTGTTATTAAAAAAAGTATAATTATATCTTATATATTATATCATTATTCAATGTACCCTAGTGGAGCAGCGAGGAGTATGTTGGTAGGCAACGGAGGGCCCGACAGGATTGGACTATCCAGTAGGATCCAATCAAGCACACGGGCGGCTCCATCGGCACATATATTATGGCTGACAAACTAGTAAGAAATTTATACCAAAATTCTTCACTAGAACTGTAAAAGCTCTTATATGTATGCTTTAATTAATTTAATTTTATTATTTACTTATTATAGACACAGCAACTGGGTCATCTACCAAGCTAGCTATAGTTGTGGGAGGCCATATACCGATCTAGGAGGACTGATGATTATTTAGATTCTAGGTCGTGACAGATCATGGTAAGAATTTCAAACTATATTTATAAAATTATTATAGAATCTGATATGTATATTAGAATAAATGTATTTCTAAACTATGTAAGTAGATTACGTGGAGTATGTCCTTGCATGGTATGGCAATGACCCATCCACTCAGCCCGCTCTTGATCTTAAGGGATGGCTCAGGGTCACCGAAGGGACGAGTAGGAGTTGGGTCATAGGATTCGGCCACAGCTTCGATGCTCTAGTAGCTCGATCTTTCGGCATCCTCACAAGCTTCGATGTCCTAGATTTGGAGCGATGCCTACGTGAAAGTGGTCATGCAGAGGCTTTTGAGCTAGCAACCTTAAAGCATTCGGGATGTCATTCACGATGCAGTCATAGAGGCTCTTCAGGACCCATGGCTACATGACCAACTTGGCTTGTTGTCCCAACCATCACATCAGGTAATTTTATTAGTAAACTCTTTTACTTGTTTTAAGTTTTTATATTTAGAACCTTCACATATTTAGGCTAAGCTTAAGTCAAAAAAGAAGATCTTGGATCTAAAAATTCAATCTAACCATCCAACTGATGGGCCAGGGATAGCTATAGTTCCATATCATAGAATAAAATATGTGAAAATAATTTGTTCAAGAATCGGAGGAGAGTATCGAAAGACACGCCTTCATATCAAAAGATACACCTCCGTATCGAAACTTATGAATAATATTTTATTTTTTTTTATTTTAAGATATTGGGATATCTGACTCTTATCCACCGCTACTGAAGATGAGCAAGAGGATGAGGAGGAGGACACTAAGTTTTTTTTATTTATATACAATTTTGATACTTGTAAAGCAGTATCTCAATGTTAAATTATATATTTTATATTTTTAATATAATATAATTAATTTTATATTTATGATTATGCCAAATAGTTATTATTTTATTTTTAATAGATTTTAAAAAATATTATTATTTGATAGTAGGTTTAAAATAATTGAATTATAATTTTTTTAAAAAAAATTAAAAACTATTAGCGATGAGAGATTACTGTTGCTAATAGTTTTTTCAAATTAAAAAAAATAAAAAAGATATTAGCGATTGTATTAGCGATAAAATTGCCATCGCTAATAGTTTTTTGAGTTTTTTCTAAAAAATTAAAAATTATTAGCGACAGCATTAGCCACAAAAGTGTCATTGCTAATAGATTTTTATCAGTTTAATT
Organism: Cocos nucifera; assembly: GCA_006176705.1. Taxonomy (NCBI): domain Eukaryota; kingdom Viridiplantae; phylum Streptophyta; class Magnoliopsida; order Arecales; family Arecaceae; genus Cocos; species Cocos nucifera. The sequence continues at coordinate 183,118 of QRFJ01001738.1, forward strand.
AATAAAAATTAAAATTTTTAGCGATGATATTTTTAGCATTAATGCCGTCCTTAATTACTTATTAGTGATGGTAATAGTTACTATTGCTAATAATAATAATTAGCAGCAAGGATTTTTAGATTGGATTTTGCAATGGTATTTATGACAATAAGATTATTAGCGATGGTATATGGACTATTAGCGATGGTATTTAGCCATCGCTAATTATCAAAATTCTTGTAGTGATCATAAAATTCTAATTTGAGCATCAAAGAATCCCCACCAGAGCTACCTTCGGTCAGAATTTTTTTATAGATCCCACAACTAGGAGACTCAGCGACGCTAATTTCAACTACTTTGATGAGAGTTAAAATTTTGCAATAGCAAGAGGCTTTAAAAATTACAAGTAAAAGACAAGAGAACTTTAATAGTTGTTCTAGATTGGCATGTATAGGCATGTACATTTATAATTAAAAGACAACATATCAGAGGCTTTAAAATTGCCAAAAAGGAAGTGTTGATTGCCTTAAAATTTTTGGAATTAGAAAATTGTTCTCTCTATACATGTAAGATTTTTTTAATCATTTAATTATAAAATAGTTGAACACCCGCGCGTTGCATAGGGTGGATAATTATGGCCTATAATTATTAAAATTTTTAATAAAAAATATTCATAATAAATATTCTTTAGCTTTTTTTAATATTTTATTTATTATATATTATATTTTTTATTATTTTATAAAATAATATTTTATCATTATTTTTTTCTTCTTCCTATTCTCATACCTTCTCCACGTCTACTGATGCCGCCCCACCACGGCTCTCCTTCTCTCTCATCAAATGTCAATCCCGATTATATCCCCGCCCCCTCTTCTTCTCATATCTTCATCCTGCCCGACGGTGCCTCCCCACCCCCTTACTGGCCCACCACCACTCTTCTTTTCTCTTAGTAAATACCGATCCCGATTGCACCCGCTGGCATCCTACCAGTACCACTGCCTCTGGTGCCACCATTATTCCTCCTTTCTCCTTTCTAGCCTTCTACTCGACCCCCTTCTTGCTGCTGCTAATGTCTCCCATTTTGGCCATCCCCCCTTTACTCGGCCTCCTTTGCATGCTCTTGTGTGGATCCAAAGATTGATTTTGATGATGATAAAGAATTTTGAGTATAAGTTATAAAGTCTAACTATATTTACGAGGATGTGCAATTTCAAAATTTCAAGTGCTAATAATTTTTTAAGTATTTTTTGATATTTTAATAAGAATAAAATCAAGTCAAAAAAATAAGTCTAGTCTATAAATCAAATTGGAGAAAAAAGATCATAAATAGTTTTTGGCATGCATGGCATGCAAACTAGGCCGACCTAGTCTGAAACTGAGCCCACCTAGTCTTAGTGAAGGCAAAAGATAGAAAGTACAGAAAGTAAAATTTTTAAAATCCAAGGGGCTAAGTCGACCCAGTTATAAACTAAGCCAATCTAGTGGGACTGAGCCAACCCAGTGAATGTAATAGATAGTTTTTACATCTGCATCTTTTCAATGGCTATTTTTTCATCTCCAATGGCTAGATCTCTTTCTAAAGATCCCTCAGGTATCAAAAGATGGTGGATAGCCTCAAGAATATATATGGAAACCTTTGGAGTATTAAAAATATATTTTTGAGAGAATATTGAGTATTCTTTGAGAAAGCTAAAGAGTGAGTTGAAAAGAGAAGAGAAGGAGTTATTTTTAGAGTGATCCTTTATCCTTCCACTACAAATCATCCTCAAGCAAGTGAGAGCAAGAGTGAAGAGAATCAAGGAGCCTTACAATCTCTCAATCATTCAAGGAGAAGAAATCAAGCCTACAACCAAAGCAACTTAAATTTTCTTCTCTTGTGCTTCAAAAGAGTTTGCTTTAGTTATATTTCTATATTTTATTTCAAGTTTCTTGTGGTGAGAAACTTGGGTTGGTCTAAGCCTTGAATTGGATGATTGTATTGGTTTGATTGGTGAGCCAAGATTAAAATCAATTGAGATTGATTGTTAGTCCAGAGAAAAACAATCACTTGTAAGATTTTGGTTGGTGATCCGAGGAAAATGAACTTGATTGATTATGAGCGTAGAAAATAATTTTATACTATTTTGGTTGGTGAGCCAGAAAAAATCAACTAGGTTTGATTATGAGCCTAGAAAATAATCAGACTGTAATTCTAGTTATGAATTATAGTTGAATTCCCAAGGAATATACTTGGGAAGTAGACATAGGTACTGAGTTTGGTATTAGAGCCTTAGTTCTCTACTAATTATTAATTTTATTAACTAGAGATAAAGATCATGTCAACCCAACTAAGAGGTTTACTTGTTGAAGGGCAATCCATAAATAGGCCACCTCTTTTCAATGGGTCCAACTATACCTATTGAAAAGCTCGTATGCATATTTTTATTGAAGCTCTTGACTATAACATATGGAGTGTCATTGTCAATGGTCCACACACATCTATAATCATTGTCAATGGCACATCCTCTCCTAAGTCGGAGAAGGATTGGGATGAAACAGATAAGAAACTTGTCCAATTAAATGCCAAGGCAATGAATGTACTCTATTGTACCCTTGATGCAAATGAGTTTAATTGAATTTTCACTTATAATTCTACAAAAAAAATTTAGGATAGACTTGAGGTCATGCATGAAAGGACAAATCAAGTTAAAGAAATCACGATAAATATGCTAGTCTACCAATATAAATTATTTAAAATGGATCCTACTGAATCTATCACTAGCATGTACACAAAATTCACTGATATTATAAATGATTTGAAAAGCTTAGAAAAAGTTTATACTAATAGTGAATTGCTAAGAAAGATTCTCAGATCTTTATCTATGACATGGGAAGCCAAAGTGATAGCCATCCAGAAGGCTAAAGATCTAAATACTCTACCTCTAGAGGAGCCCATTGGATCCCTGATGATACATGAGCTTACCATTGGTTGGCATAATGAAGAGGACAATAAGAAGAAGAAAATAATAATACTGAAATCCATGGCAGCTGAAGAAGAAGATGATTTGTCCACCAGTGAGGAGAATGATGAAGACATGGCCCTAGTGATCAAAAAATTCAAGAAGTTTATGGGAAGAAGAAGATAAGGATTCAAAAAGAGGAGCTTCATTAGAGGAGAAGCTAGCAGGGAGAAAGAGAAAAAAAAGAGAAGGATCAGTCCACTTGCTACGAATGCAAGAAGTTAGAACATTAGGGCTGAATGTCCTTAGTTGAAGAAGGCGCCAAAAAAAATGAAGAAGAAAGCTATGTTAGTGACTTGGAGCGATAGTGACGAGTCAAGCTTGAAGGAAGAAAATCAAAATGAAGCAAACTTATGCTTCATGGCACAAGATGATGAGGTATCCTCCACTCTTGACTCAGATTTTACTTTTGATGAGCTTTAAGATGCTTTTTATGACTTAATGAAAGATTTTAAGAAGATTAGTACATAAAATAAAAATCTTATGGAAATGAATCAAACTTTTTTAAAGGAAAGGGAAGAAGTGATTAGTAACCACAAGTTAAAAAAAGAAAACAAAATCCTAAAGGATGAATTGGAAAAATTAAAATCTTTAGTCAATAAATTTACTTCTAGTTCTAAAAAATTGCAAATGATTCTAAACAATCAAAAAGGAGTTTATGATAAAGCCAGACTAGGATACAAACCTTAAGATAAAACTAAGTTTCTAAAAAAATTTTTACTGCACCTACATCAATTAGTACTTCACATATCACTTGCTTTAAATGCAAAAAAGTAGGACATAAGGCATTTAAATGTAATACTAGAAAATTTAGTGAAAAATAAGTTAAAAGAATTTGAGTTCCAAAAGAAAGCATGACCACTAACCCAAAAGGATCCAAGAAGATTTGAGTACCTAAAACTATCACTTGATTATTTATACAAGAATGCCTTGCAGCCCAAGAATCTAAACACAAGTGGTACTTGGATAGCAGCTGCTCAAGATATATGTTGGGTGATAAGGAGCAATTCTTCATCCTAGAAAGGAAGGAAGGCAGAGATAGATACCAAAATATTAAGGGACAAGGTATAAGAGAGGAAAATGTATAATCACAAAAAGAAAGAAAACTATTTAATCTCATATAAATCAAAAGAGCACACATTAAGGGAGAGCATTGTTGATACATTGTGTATATCATTGAGAATTTGAGCACTCTCAAAATTGAGCATGTCATGTTCTTTCATTCATTAATACATGGCACTTATTTCCTTAGCATTCCTTTTATGAATTGCTTGATGTTTTGTCATAATCAAAAAGGGAAAGATTGTTGACCTCCTAAGTGACTTTGATGATGATCAAACATTAAAGCAAATGATTACTAATATATTTTATTTCAAGTGTTCAAATGTCAGAAGAAAGAGAGCTCTTTGACTAAAATGAGGATGACACGAAGTTCAATTCATATGAAAATCAAATCTCCTTGATTGGAAGTATTTTTTTTTTCAAAATAGCGTTGGAGCATTTTTTGAAAGGTCTCAAAATTTTTTTAAGAGCTCTCATGAGGTCTGGCATGTCCAAATAAGCTTCTAGCATGATTTTGAGAGATCTCAAGTTAATCTCGAGGGCTCTCAGTCTCAGGAGATAGAAACACAGTTTCTACGCTCTGAGAGCGAGAGGTCTTGTAGGATTCTTGAGAGGTCTCGTGGTTCCGATGAGAGCTCTCATTTAAAATCGAGAGCTCTCTATCTCAAGTGATATAAATTTTTCTAGAAAGCTATTTTTTGAGTGACTGAAGGCAAGAGATCTCCTAATCAAATCGAGAGCCCTCGAAATCTGATGAGACATCTCGAGACAAACTAAGGGGTCTTGAGATATGATAATAACTTTTTAATGGAGTGTTCTAGATCATATTTTCTCACTTCCAACAGCAACCTGCTGCTTTCCAATGATTGGATTTTACTTTTTTTGGACTCCAATCATGTCCAGATGAGCGAAAATGCTCTAGATATAAAAGTTTGAAGATGTACTTTTGGATCATCTAAGAAAAATGAAAGAATAAGCAACGAACACCTAGTTTTCTGTGAGTAAATCCTTTTCACTCAAGTTCTCTCAAGTTTTGAAGTACATTAACTCCAAGCATTCAAGAAGCATTCAACGAACTGCAATGATAATGATTTAGCTTATTTAAAGGAGCATTGCATGTTGTAAATCTTTCTTATTTCTTTTCGTGTACTTGGTTTTAGCAGGGGCTAAAACATGGGATTTGGGATTTTTTTTTCATTAATTATTTTGAATTGATTTGTCTGATTGTTGTAAGGGTTATAGTTGATGAACCTAGAAAAAATCAACTAGATTTTAGGATAGTGAGCCTGAAAGAACTATCCAGCTATAATCTTGTAGGATTATAGTAAAATTTTCAAGATCCTTGCTTGGAAAGTGGATGTAGGTGTTGAGTTTGATACCGAACTACTATAAAATTTATGTATTTATGTTTGTGCTTATTGCTCTTATTCCTTACATCTTTTATCTTTCCATTGCTCTTTACATAAAAGATTATATTATTTATCGTATGCACATCACTTAGTTTAAATCATTGAAAATCTATACATTAGTCATTTATTTTTTGAAATATTTGAAGGAAAATCCTGATTTCCCGAACCAGGTTCGTTCAGATCTGATCAGATCAAGAGATATATTTCAAAATTTTTTCTCTTTGATCCTAATCAGATCTGAGATATTTTAGATCTAATTATTATTATTTTAGAAATAAAATAAAATTTAGATAAATTAAATCAAATTTAATTTACCTTGATATGGATAATCCTATTACCCGTTGATGATCCTATATGCAGTAAAGGTTCTGGATCAAGCCATGCAAGTGCCTGGCCTCTATCGATATCCACTCAGGCTGGATCTGGAGATCCTCTTCTTCTCTATCACATCTCCAAAAATCAAATCTAGATCTGATCTGGAGGATCTTCAAAACTCTCTTTAAAGATCAGCAGTCATCCTATGCAGCAGTGCAGCCTTCTAGCTTTCAGTCGCCTTTCTTTGATCTGGATCGCACCAACCAAGAACCAAAACTCTTTTGGACGTGGAGAGGAGAGGGAGAAGATGGGTTTGGCATGGAGGAAGTGGGAAGAGGCAGCCTTGGGGCATGGGGAATTATGATTCAATCATCATCACAATCTGAGTTGGGCGCAGGATCTTATTTACAGACTAAGCGTGATCCAACACCTCTTCTTTCCAACCAATCACAACTCTTTATGAAATTAGATCTAAATCTGATTGGTGAAAATAGAGTCCCCTGGATTCCTCCTTAGAGGATGCCTAAGACCAATCAAAATTGGTTCTTAGGAGAACTCTAATTGGAATCTAAAAAGGAGGAGTCCCTGTCCAATAGGGACTCCTAGGCACCTCCAACTTGGGACATGCCAAGGGTGGCATGTTCCCTCATCCTTGCCTGGTTCTGGCAAGGGGACAGGCCCCCACCAGCTCTCCAATAGGTGCGTGACATGTGGTCAAAAGTCAAAGTGTCAATGGTCAACATTTGACCAATCAAAGGTAGATTTTTGACCAAAGTCAAAGAACAAGAAATGGCAGGTGACCAAAAATGGTAGGTAATGTCTTACAAAATAAGACAACCTTTTTTGACTTAGACAACCTTCAGTCAGACCATATGAAGGCCTCTAATTGAGCACAAACTCCTTTGGCTCAGTCAGGACAACTTATTTATGATAGCAAAAGAAGAACGTTAGGTTCAATCGAGTGCTAGCACGATTTCCTTGAACCTAATTGAATCTCATTCAGATCAATTGAACTGGATCAGTTCAATTGATGATCACCAGATTCAAACCCTTGTTTGTGTGACCCAGTTAGGTTCAGTTCTATATGGTAATGGGATATGTCATGATCTCTATCATCGACATCATCGAAACTCCTTTCGATGGATCAGAACTCTTCTGATTCGAACAGCTAGAATGATCGATCATCTAAATCATTCTAATTGCTCCCAAAATCCACCAGTGACACCTAGCAGTATATGGTGGCAACCCATCAGAGCTGAATGCGAACCTCTTGGTGCAGCTACCTGTGTGATTAAGTTCTTCTATCTTGAGCCCCGATCAGATTAGGGTTAAGGTAAACTCGTCAAACCCTAGTTTCTGTCATATGATGTAATCATTCGATTCGAGTCCGATGTGAAAATCTAAATAGAAACTCTTTCTATTATTTCACTCTACCATGGCCATGGACTTCTGGACTTGATTCTCATGATCATCATAGGGCTGCTCCTCTACCACCGAGGTAGATAGATTCCATCTTGATGCCATCCAGTTCCTACAATGAACATGCTATAGCCAACATACACCTCAGGGTTCCATATGGCTAGGAGATCGAGTAATGGTGTAGTCAAACTATAACACCCTCAAGGTGAACTACCGATGCATCTCAGGTCAAAGAACCAGACACACTACTGCAGCATCGAGTCAGTCATTGACGAGAAGGTAGACTCCCTAATGACTACTCGAGGTGGTCACGCTCAGTGCCCTCGTTCTCTAACGAGTACCTGTACTCTCGCTTCCGGTGTCTCCACACCGTAGACTCAAGACTCATCTACTAAAGAGAAGCGATTGTACACCAACCTTTCCGGATCAATCACCATCCTCATGATGATCCTATGGTCGGGAGCATTTTATGAGTTAATAATGATTATTCATGTCTTAAATTTTCAACTCTTGAAAATATGAATTATCATTACCATTAACTCAAAGGATGTATCACAGACACTAAATACACATATGTGATAGAAAATAACCCATTTTATTGATATTAGTCAAAATTATAATTTTGCCCCTAGAAGTGTATTACAAGTGTCAGCCAATTCTGGCTTCTAGGGCACATATATCTAACAATCTCCCACTTGTCCTAAAGCCAATTGGCTACAAGTCTAAGTCCCATCTTCTCAAGGTGGGCTTCGATCTTCTGCTGGCCCAACGGCTTTGTAAGTGGGTCTGCCACATTATCTGTGGAGTTGACTCTCTTGACCTCGACATAACCCTTCTCGAGGTAATCGCGGATGAGGTGGTATCGCCGCTCAATATGCTTGGATTTCTGGTGAGACCTCGGCTCCTTAGCAAGGGCTATGGCGCCATTATTGTCGCAGTATAGAGGAATGGCATCTGATGGCATTACTCTGATTTCTGCAGCAAACTTCTTATACCAGAATGCTTCCTTCACAGCTTCTGATGCAGCGATATATTCTGCTTCCATGGTGGAATCTTGCTATCACCGTTTGCTTGGAACTCTTCCAGCTGACAGCACCACCATTGCACACAAACAGACTCCCAGATGTCGACTTTCGATCATCTATATCGGACATGAAATCCGAGTCTGTGTATCCCTGGACTTGGAGTTCTCCATTACCAAAGACCAACATCATATCCTTAGTTCTTCTTAAGTACTTAAGGATACATTTCACAGAAGTCCAGTGTTCTTCACCTGGATTTGACTGATATCTGCTTGTGACACTCACAGCATGGGCTATATCAGGTCGTGTACATAGCATGGCATACATGAGGCTCCCTATTGCAGAAGCATAAGGGATCTTGCTCATGCGTTCTATTTCCTCAGGTGTGCTGGGGCACATCTTCTTGGAAAGATGAATACCATGTCTGAAGGGTATTAATCCCCTCTTAGAGTTTTCCATACTAAACCTCTTTAGTACTTTCTCTATGTACATCTTCTGTGAAAGTCCTAGCATCCTATTCGGTCTATCCCTATAGACCTTAATTCCTAGAATAAAGGATGCTTCGCCTAGGTCTTTCATGGAGAATTCCTTGGACAACCATAATTTGACTGTTGTCATCATGGGAACATCATTCCCAATAAGGAGGATGTCATCCACGTACAATACGAGGAAGACAACAGCGCTCCCACTGACCTTTTTGAAAACACATGGTTCCTCTTCATTTTTGATGAAACCAAACATTTTTGATCACATCATTGAAATGAGTGTTCCAGCTCCGAGATGCTTGCTTAAGTCCATATATGGACCTTTGCAGCTTGCAAACCTTGTGATCAGTATCACTGGATGTGAAACCTAGCGGCTGTTCCATATAGATATCTTCCTCAAGATATCCATTTAAGAATGCCGTTTTCACGTCCATTTGCCATATTTCATAATCGAAATAGGCTGCAACGGCAAGCAATGTGCGGATGGATTTTAGCATAGCCACTGGGGAAAAGGTATCCTGATAGTCAATGCCTTCGCATTGACTATAACCTTTTGCCACTAGTCTAGCCTTGAATGTCTCCACATTCCCATCTGCACCAATCTTTCTCTTGAAGATCCATTTACACCCAATAGGTACTATACCTTCTGGTGGATCTACCAAGGTCCAGACTTGGTTTGAGTGCATCGAGTCAATTTCTGACTGCATTGCCTCTAGCCATTTCTCGGAGTCGATATCTGATATCGCCTCATTGTAGGTTTTGGGATCATCACCATGAGCACCATTACCTACGAGGAACATTTCCTCTACTTCCTCTGAAATAATACCTAAGTATCTCTCAGGGGGACGGAAAACTCTTTCCGATCTACGAGGTGGAGGAGGTAGTGTTCTTATTGGCTCAACCTGATTTGGTTCCAATTGGTCCTTAGCTCGTTGTACTTGTGAGACTTTCTCATCAAGCTTGATCTGCTTTCCAATGCCGCTATCTTGAATAAACTATTTTTCAAGAAAGATGGCATGTCGACTCACAATCACATTGTGGTCTTCTGGAATGTAGAAATAGTATCCTAATGACTCTTTAGGATATCCTATGAATCGAGCTCTAAAGGACCTAAACTCTAACTTGTCCGCTTGTTGTCTTTTGACATGAGCCGGACAACCCCAAATTCTGAGATGACTCAGACTTGGTTTCTTACCGTGCCATATCTCATACGGTGTGGTAGGAACGGTTTTAGAGGGAAACCCTATTCAGTAGATAAATTGAAGTTAACAATGAGTGTCCCCAAAGAAAATCAGGAAGGTCTGTGAAGCTCATCATGGATCGAACCATATCCAATAGGGTCCGATTTCTCCATTCTGAAACCCCGTTGAGTTGAGGTGTTCCTGGTGGAGTCCATTGAGAGACTATGCCATTTTCCTTTAGATAGTCTAGGAATTCCCGGCTAAGGTATTCACCTCCTCGATCTGATCGAAGAACCTTAATGGGTTTTTCAGTTTGTTTTTCTACTTCATGTCTGAATTCTTTGAACTTTTCAAAAGCTTCAGACTTGTGTCTCATAAGATACACATACCCATACCTAGACAGATCATCGGTAAAGGTAATGAAGTAGACAAAATTGCCTCTAGCCGGCACATCAAATGGGCCGCACACATCAGTATGTACTAGGGCAAGGAGATCTGTGGCCCTCTCCCCATGTCCAACAAAAGGGAGTTTAGTCATTTTGCCTTGAAGACAAGGATTCACAAGTTGGATATGACTCGGAAAGTCAATGGACTCAATAGCCCATTTTTCTCCAATTTGTTGATCCTATCTTCTGCTATATGACCTAATCTCAGGTGCCATAGATATCTGTCGTTTGGACTATCCCTAGGTCGTTTGGCATTCACGTTTTGCTCGATAGTTAGAATAGGTACATCAATATGTAGCTGATAAAGACCATTAATAAGGAAAACCATTTGCAATTTTATTTCTTTCATAAAGAATGTTACAATGGTCCTTAAAGAAGGTAATCACATAGCCTTCTTGTGCTAAGCATGAAACAGAAATCAAATTCCTGCTAGCTGCAGGCACATAATAACAGTCTTTCAAAACTAAGTCTAAACCAGATGGTAATCGAAGAGGGTATGTTCCCACGGCTACTGCAGCAACTCTTGCTCCATTACCGATGCGTAGGATCATGTCTCCATCCCTCAGCCTCCTGCTATCCTCAAGACCCTGCATGGAAGTGCACAGATGAGCACTAGAACCAGAGTCAAGCACCCAACTGGATGCAGAAGAAATCCGTAAGGTTAGACTCAATAACGAGCATACCTCCAGAAGGACCTTCCTTCTTGTTCTTCAGGGTGGCCAGGTAAGTAGGGCAGTTCCGCTTCCAATGGCCGTCGCTGTTGCAATGGAAACACTTTCCTTTGCCAGCGACTTTCATCTTCGGCTCTGCCTTCTTCTTCTTTGTTCCTTCCACCTTCTGCTTTTTCGCAGACTTCTTTTTCTTTCCATAAGACTTTCTTTTGGAAGAAGTCCGTTCCATAGCAAGAACTGAGCCTTTAGAACCTTTCATAGAAAGCTCAGCGGTAACCAGCATATTCATTAATTCGGCCAAGGAATTTTGAAGTTTATGCATGTGGTAATTCATGATGAATTGCCCATATGCATCAGTCAAGGATTGCAGAATAATATCATTCTGCAGGTCCAAGTCTAACTTCACACCGAGCTTCTCAAGCTCTTCCATGTCCTTGATCATTGTCAGACAGTGATCTTGGACTGACTGCCCATCACGCATCTTAGCCTTAAAAAGTCATTTCGTGACTTGATACTTGGCTGCGCGACTCTGTTCACCAAACATCTCCTGCAGGTGAGCCAACATTTGGCGAGCAGTCCCGATATCTTCATGTTGGCGCTGGAGCTCATCAGACATCGAGCCCAACATGTAATATCTGGCCTTATTATCTTCGTCTATCCATTTTTCCAGAGACGCTCTCTGTTCAATAGATGGACGGGCTGGTAAGGTGGGAGGGTCCTGGTCCAATACATGGGTTAACTTCTCGAAACCCAAAACTATTTTGTAGTTCCTGAGCCAATCTTTATAATTGGGTCCAGTCAGTCTATGTGTGTCCAGGATACGTGCCAATGGGTTGGACGCAGACATTTTTCTGTAGAGAGTCAAAGATTCTAGTTAGATACTATAATTTTGACTTGACCAATTTATTTAGGAATTTTATTTTTAAATAAATTAGCTTCCACTATTTTCTTGGATCCCTACACTCCCTCTATAGAGATGCAAAAATCTCCATGATTAATGATTTCTAGTGGGTGGTGCGGTCTCACCAACTGACTCATCACCTCACCTAATAGTTATTGGTGATGGGTTAGCCAATGAGTGAACAACTCTTGTTCAATGATTCTCTAATCATGGTGCACCCAAACTTGATCTCTAATTCATGAATCTCACCGTATCCGAAATATTGATCCACTCCTTAGTTAAGTCAGACCCACCATTTGC
>QRFJ01001739.1:0-26743 GCA_006176705.1 Cocos nucifera
TTAGAAGATTGTTGACCTAGGGTTAGGAGTTGATCTATTTTCTGATCAAGAAGGTCAACTTTATCTAATTTTTGGGCTATTAGATTTATATTAGCCATTTGATTATTATGTTTAATGTGAATCAACCATTCAATTAAGTTCAACTAAATCAGAAAAAGCGATTTTCTACCATGCATGGTGTAACCCTAATGTATGGTTCAAAAAAAAAAAATTTAGAATTTTTTTTTAATTAATTTTTTTTATTATTATTTTATTATATTAAAAATTAATTTTTTTAATTATTTTATTTGTTAATTTTAATTTAATTTAATTTAATTTAATTATTATTTTTAATATTTTTTAGTTAGTTTAATTTAATTTTTATTTTATTTTAGTTTTATTTTATTTTTAGAGGAGTAAGGAGAAGAGTTCTAAAGAAAAGATCCTAAGGAGTCCTAGAACTAAGAAGAAAGAGAAGAATTAGGTTTAATTAGGTTTGATGTTGGTTAGCAATCAAGTTGGTCAATCAATCCTGACAAAGGGTTATCCTAAATCTAGACAGCTCCTAACTGCCAAGGTCACCTTCAAGCCCTCCAAGTGTAGGATTAGCCAATCAACTAGCCAGGTAAGTATAAGGTCGGTGGGAGTCCCCCCGTTGCTTGCCTTAGACACCAATTGTGCTTGGCCAGGTAAGCAAATGGAACCAATTAGAAACTACCTTCCTTCGGGCGCAGTCATTCCTGAACCACTTTCCTAGACACCAGTCAAATTGACTTATTCTAATCCAGTTCAACTCTTAGGATTTCTTGTCCTATTGAGCTCGAGTTCCTAGGGTTGATGCCTAATTGATTTTAATTTAAAGGTTTAGGTCAATGTAGGATGTTGGTTGGTTGTTTGTGGGCTAAGGAAGGATGATCAAATCCCCACCTTATCTTGTTTAATTGAGTTGTGCCCTTAATTTGATTTAATATGAATATGCACGAAAAAAAAAAAAATTCAATCAAAGAATTTATGCAATTTAAACCAGATGCATGCAACTAATTGAATTCTGAAAGGCTTACCTTACCTCCAGCAATCACCAAAAAAATAAAAATAAAAATAAAGATAAAAATAAAACTAATATGATGCATGCTCTAAGCAGTTAAGGTTTCTAATCTTATCATGAGGCTTTTAATTAGGTTTAAATGGATATTTTTTAAATTAATTTAAAAATAAAATAAATAAATAAATAAATAAAAAGGAAAGAGGACTAGGGTTAGGATTGATCTCACCAAAATTTGATGCTTTCTTCATTTTCTCTTTTTTTTTCTACAAAATAAATAAAAAAAAAATTAGTAAGCAATATTAAAAATATATATATATAATTAATTTACAAAAAAAAATCAAAGAAATCAAAGAAAAAAATAGCATCTATTCATTCCCCAGCAACGGTGCCAAAAACTTGATAGGGAGCGTTTGCCGAAATTATTTTTAATTTATTTAAAATAAATCAAAAAAATCAAAATCAAAAATCAAAAACCTTCCCCGGCAATGACGCCAAAAACTTGATAGGGACGCGATGCTGTCGTTAAGATACCGTGTTTATCAGTTTAATCCAACTTCTTAAAATCATTGAAATTGCGTAGATAGTAGTGAGTCGGGTCGAATCCACAGGGAAGGTAGTATTTTAGATTTGAAATTTTTGATTTTTGAAAAGAAAAGAAGAAAAGAATTTGAGTTTTTGGAATTAGCAGTGAAGTCGGAAAATTAAAAGTAAAAATTAAAAGATGCAGAAATTTAAATTTGGTACTAAGATCTATTAGTTAGATCTTAGCATCTACTTGCAATAAAATAAAAAGTAATAACTAAAGTGCAGAAATTAAATTGCAATAAAAAGTAAGAAATTAAAATGTAAAAATAAAATTTTTATTAATTAAAATTTTAGAATTTAAATACATAAAATTTAAAAAGAAAAGATAATAAAATAAAATAGCCTAATCTCTGATCTTGGATCGGCATTGGCAGAAAGATGGTGTAGAAGCTTGGCTCTTCTTCTCGGCACCCGTTGCTTCGAAGCAGCCTTTAACCCATAGCCTAGCTTCGCCCTATACCAAAACTTCTCCTTGATCGGAGATATCAATTTTTGATGGCCTGGGGTCCTTTTTATAGAGCTAGGAGGGCTGGATATTTTTTTCTAAAGGCAATATGGGACTAATGAACTTTGTAATTATCAAAATTTAAATAAAATTTGAATTAAAATAGCTCTGATATGACTCTGATAAATCTGATAAAATCCAGCCATTCAATAGGAATCCAACGGTCCAAAAATCATTAAAATCGGATGCAGATCAGCTCAGATCGGGTCGGATTAAATTCTGGCCGTTGGATCATGCTTGATCGAGGAAATCTGGCCGTAAATCATGCTTCGGGAGTCTTGATCACCGTCGGCAGCATTCTGGACCGTCGGATCTTCATCACTTGGTTTTTTGGCCGTTGGATCGCGCCAGATCGCTTAATAGAATTTGAATCAAGCTTGGAAATCACCACCGCCGTCCGATCATGACCGCAATCAACCGCAGCCGTCCAATCGCGCAATTACTATTTCCATGGACCGGATGGACCGGGCGCACTGCACACCACAGCCAATCAGTGCTTCTATCCCCGAGTGAAATGACCAGATTGCCCTGTGAGCCGCGATAAATTTCTGTAGACCGGTCTTGGTCCGCCACGTGGCAATCTATGATTCGCCGAATTTTGCTGAGCTGGCGGTCCACATCTGGATCGTGGACCGGCTGATGGCTTCAATGGCTAAGTCAGCTTGATGGCTTGGCTTGGTTTGGTGGCTCGGCTTACGGAGCCGACTGAGCCGTTTTCTTTTTTTTTAATTTAATTTTTATTTATTTTATATCTTTCAAAATTCATATCTTTTCCATTTTAGCTCTATTTTACTTGAAATTTATTTCGTTGTGATTAGAAAAATGAGCTCTTTCTATTGATAATAAAATTTTATTTTTTAATTTTTATTATTTTTTTATTATTTTTTATTTAATTTTTTAATTAATAAAAATATGAATTTTTCAAAAATTATATATAAATTGATTAATAATTTTTAATATTAATATAAATTAATTAATAAATTAATACTTTTATTGGTGAGTTTATGATGCTTATCATCTATCATATCCAGATCATCCCATACATGACTGAGTCATGAATGAGTATGAACCAAAATATGGATTCATATATATAAGATTCTATGGTAGTTTCAGGTCAAAGGATTATATGCATAATTCTACTATGAGAACCATCTATTGACATGTAGATAAGACTCCATTAGATATTCTCAACTTCAATCAATTCGATGAACTCATTCTCTAATGAGCATCCACATCTTTGTATTAGTCTCATACACAAGTGATTGTAAGATCAATCATCCTCTCAATTGAGCAAACAAAAGATGTGCTAGTCTTACCGAAAACATTGATCGCCAACTCATTGTTCCATCGATCAGGAATGTTTAAATTAGGATTTTAAGATTTTAGATCTCACTAGTATGATCTCATCATAATTCTAAAACCATAGCCTTAATTTATGGGGTTCATCATAATCTTAAATAAATAATAAGATACTGCATATGATGAAATAATGCTTTTATTTATTTTAAAATATCATTACATGAGTTTGGAAGACAAAGAGCAGCCCAAAAATGATTGGCTTGAGGGCATATTCCTTTCAATCTCCCACTTGCACTAAAGCCAATCGCCCTTAAATTTTAATCCCATACAATCAAGGTGACGATCAAATAATTGTAGTGGTAAAGCCTTAGTGAATGGGTCTACTATGTTGTTCTTTTCTATAACTACATCTTGTCTTTCAATAATTTCACGAATGAGATAGAAGTGTCTTAGAATGTGTTTGGATTTATGATGAGACCTTGATTCCTTTGCTTGAGCAACAGCTCCAGTATTATCATAGTAAAGTGGTACTGGATTCTTGACTTTAGGAATAACACCCAATTCAGTGGTGAACTTCTTCATCCAGACAGCTTCCTTGGCGGCTTCACTTACAGCTATGTATTCTACTTCAGTGGTTGAGTCAGCTACAGTTGGCTGCTTAGTACTCTTCCAACTCACTGCTCCATCGTTCAGTGTAAAGACATACCCTAAAATGGATTTGCTATCATTTGGATCTAATTGAAAACTAGAGTCAGAATATGCTTCTAGTTTAAGATCAGAATCACCATATACTAGAAAAATATCTTTAGTCCTTCTCAAGTACTTAAGAATATTTTTCACAGCTTTCCAATGATCCTCTCCTGGATCAGCTTGAAATCTACTTGCAATGCCTAAAGCATAAGCAACATCAGGCCTTGTACATAACATGGCATACATTATTGATCCAACAGCCGAAGCATAAGGAATAGAACTCATTCTATTTCTCTCTTCAGGTGTCTTTGGAGACATCTTTTTAGAGAGATGTATGCCTTGACTCATGGGTAAGTAACCTCTTTTACTCCCATCCATACTGAATCTTTTCAGTATTAAGTCAATGTACCTAGATTGGGACAAGCCTAGCATCCTCTTAGATCTATCTCTATAGATCTTTATTCCTAGTATATAGGATGCTTCTCCCAAATCTTTCATGAAAAACTTATTTGATAGCCATAATTTGACTGATTGCAATATTGGGATATCATTCCCAATGAGGAGTATGTCATCTACATACAGAACCAAGAAGACTATGGTTCTCCCACTAGTTTTCTTGTACACACATGGTTCATCCACATTCTTGATAAAACCAAACTCTTTTACTATTACATCAAAATGGATGTTCCAACTCCTTGATGCTTGCTTTAATCCATAAATGGATCTCTTAAGCTTGCATACCTGATTTGGTCTCTCATTTGACTCAAATCCCTTTGGCTGTGACATATAGACCTCCTCCTCAAGAAAACCATTAAGGAAGGCAGTCTTTACATCCATTTGCCATATTTCATAGTCATGGTATGCTGCTATGGCAAGCATAATCCGAATAGATTTGAGCATGGCAACAGGTGAAAATGTTTCATCATAATCAATCCCCTATTTTTGCCTAAAACCCTTAGCCACCAATCTGGCCTTATAGGTTTCAATTTGACCATCTGCTCTAATCTTTTTCTTAAAAATTCATTTACATCCAATAGGAGTTATATTCTCTGGTGCATCCACCAAAGTCCAGACTTTGTTGGTGTGCATGGATTCTATTTCAGATTGCATGGCAGCCGGCCATTTGTAAGAGTCTTTACTTTTGACTGCTTCCGTATAGGTCAGAGGTTCATCATTCTCAATGACTTGGGCTTCATGTTCTTAATAATGAATCCGTACCTCATAGGTGTATGTTGTACTCTTTCAGACCTACGGATAGGAGTTATACGTTCTGGTTCTTTTATGTGAATATTTAGTTGAAAAATTTCTATTTATTTTTCTTAAACTTCATTAAGTTCAATATTTCTACCACTGCCCTTTTCTAGGATAAATTCTTTTTCCATGAAAGTGGCATGTCTACTTACAAATACCTTTTGTTCAGTAGGTTGGTAGAATAAATATCCTATACTATTTTTAGGATATCCGATAAATAGACATCTATCTGATCTAGCATCAAGCTTATGTCCAAAATTTTTTTTGACATATGCTGGACAATCCCATATCTTAAAATACTTAAGATTAGATTTCTTACTTCTCCATATCTCATATGGAGTACTATATACAAATTTAGAAGGTACTCTATTCAAGATATAAATTGCGGTCTCCAGGACATGACCTTAGAAAAAAATAGGTAATTCAATGAAGCACATCATGGATCGTACCATATCTAATAAGGTATGATTTTTTCTTTTAGCTACATTTAATTACGGTGTATAAGAAGATGTCCATTCAGAGAAAATCCCTTTTACTTTATGATAGTCTAGAAACTCACTAGATAAGTATTCTCCTTCCCGATCAGATTGAAGGATTTTTATACATTGTCCAGTTTGTTTTTCGACCATACTTTGATACTCTTTGAATTTATCAAAGGCTTTTGATTTATGTTTCATAAGATACACATATCCAAACCTAGATAAATCATCAGTGAATATTATAAAATAAGAGTATCCTCCTCTAGCTTGAGTTGTCATAGGACTACATACGTCTATATGTACAAGTCTTAATAATTCTTTTGTCCTTTCTCCATGTCCACTAAATGGAGTCTTAGTCATTTTACCCATGAGACATGATTCACAAGTTCCTAATGATTCATAATCAAAAAGACCAAAGAACTTTTCTTTGTATAACTTGTTAATCCTAGCCTCACTAATATGACCTAATCGATAATGCCAAAGTAAAGTATTATTTATGTCATCTCTCTTACATTTTCTATTTTCATCAATATGAAATATATTGTCATCCAAACATAGAGTTAACAAACCATTGCTAAATATGCCAAAATAAATATTTTCATTAGAATATTTGATCGAGCAACCTTCGCTCGTTACATTAAGACTATAACCTTATTTTAATAACAAGGATGTAGATATAATATTTCTAATGATCTTAGGCATATAATAACAATTTGTAAGCTCTAAGATCTTTCCATAAGGTAACTTCAATATATTTGTTCCTATAGCTTCTGCTTGGATAGACTCTCCTCCAGCGCCATAGAGCTTGAAGTCATCTTTCTTCAAACTCTTAATTTTTTGCAGCCCTTGCAAAGATTTGCAGATATGAAAACCACAGCTAGTATCTAATACCCAAGAATTTAAAATGAAAAAATTTAATGATAATATAGTATGTATCTCATACATACCTTTTGGTGCATTATTTGCACCAGACTTCATGGTTGCAAGGTAAGCCTTGCAATTCCTCTTTCAATGACCTATTTTGTCGTAGTGAAAATAAGTCATCTATCCGGAGACCTTCTTCCCCTTTTTCTTCTTATTTATACCATCTTTAGGGTTCAACCTTTTTTTTGAATCCTTTTTGCCTGCCTTCTTCTTGGAGATCCCATCCACAAGAAGAAGAGGAGCCTTATCCTTTTTAATATGGCTTTCTGCTATTTTGAGCATATTTAATAGCTCAGACAAGGAAGAATTCAGTTTGTTCATATAATAGTTTACGACAAACTGAGAAAATGATTTAGAAAGTGATTGTAG
Source organism: Cocos nucifera (assembly GCA_006176705.1). Classification (NCBI taxonomy): domain Eukaryota; kingdom Viridiplantae; phylum Streptophyta; class Magnoliopsida; order Arecales; family Arecaceae; genus Cocos; species Cocos nucifera. The sequence continues at coordinate 7,127 of QRFJ01001739.1, forward strand.
GATCAAATCCTGATTTAACTCTCCATCCATAACAAAACCTAATTGACTTAATCGAGTGATTAGGTCAATTACCATCAAAACATGATTTTGTATGGATGTTCCTTCTATCATTCTTGTATGAAATAATTGCTTAGGTATTTCATATCTAGCAGTTCTACTATGCTCTCTATAAAGTTCTTTTAAATTGAGCAATATGGACTGAGTGTCCATGCCATCATGTTGCCTCTGTAATTCATTACTCATAGAGGCAAGTATGATGCATTTGACAATAAGGAAATCATTTTGCCACATCTTGTATGTGGACTTATCTTCATCTGTGGCATCTTTTCCTAATGGTTTAGGATCAGGGGCATCAAGAATATAGGAGAGTTTTTCTTGACTGAGTACTATTTTTAGGTTTCTCAGCCAGTCCACATAATTTTGACCAATCAATTTATTTGAATCCAAAATTAAATGCGATAAAAGTGAAGAAGCCATTTAATCTACATAATAAAGAACAATACATAAACAACTCATGATAACAAACATAATTAAATTAGGACTTTAATTTAATTATGTCTTCCACTGTTTAATCAAAAAATCATAACCCTCTAATTGATTTTCTTAGTGAGAATAAGATCCTAATTTGTTATAAAAGGTCTTGTGGTTGCACAACAAACCTGTTATAAGTTCAAAGGTAGGAAACTCTTTTCAATTGCATTTTATGCAACTCTCAAAAAAAAAATCTTTTGCCTCTAAAACATTAATAGCCTTATGTTAGCACAACAAACTTTAATATTTTAGTTTAAGTAGAACCCTTCATTTCTATACAGTCAAAATGAAATATAACTGCTTTTGTGGTTACACAACAAAGCAATATATTCAAAATATTGTAAGCATCTTAATGCACTAGATTAATATTACATCATTTCTCATGATAGATCTTGTGGTTACACAATAAAACTAATATGATTCTGGACATAATAAGAACCTAGTATGAAGGAAGGCCTTAATGTAGTGAATATAATACTAAGCATTTCAATCTAGAATTAAATTAATCAAATCGGCCAGGTAAGTGAAAGAGAAGTGGGAGCCCCTCCGTTGCTTTTCTTAGACACCAATAAATTGGCTAGATCAGACAACGGAATCAATTAAAAAATCACGTTCTCTTTACCAATCATGAACCATTTATCTTAGACACCGATTGATCAATTAGACATTCTGACTGATTCAGCTATAGATTAACTACACTACAACTTAATATAATTTTAAAGAGGGATTTAAATAGTTTTGATGCACATTTTAAATCAAACTAAATGCATAAAAGCATCAATTATGAAAAAATATATATTACCATGTATAATTATTCTAGGACAACCATCATTACATAGTGAGTATTTTTTCACTATGTCAAGGCAACCTTTATAGAATAATATATACATCATAATCTCATTATGATAAATTAAAAATATGATCTCACAATATAAATAACATGCTAATAAAAAAATATATATATATCATACTTTTTATTTGTGCCATTATATTATAAGCAAAGCATTATATGATTTAACCTAATAAGGCTTACTCTGATACTACTGATAGGATTGGTGTACTGGGCGAAAGCATGGATTTTAAAGCAAAATTATGAAATCATACAAACCAAACCTAAAACTAGGACCACTTTATTAGAAATTAAATCATATAACATGCATTTGTAATACAAAAGAAAGTATTAGAACATACCTCTTATCGCTAAATCCTGAATTCTTCCTTATTGCCGGCAGTAGACCGTCAGGAGTTCCACCAAGTGCCCACGTGTTCAACCATCAACGTTGATCCACATGGAGACTTGATCAAGTCACCAGTACCTCTGATTTATATAATTAAAATTTTAATAATAAGAACTTTAATTAAAAGCAAGATCTTTCTTAGCCTTTATGTCACCTTCCTTGCCTCTCCTTACCTTTCTTTCTTTTTTCTTATCTTCTTAATTTTTGTTCCTAATCTCTTTGTCTTAAGATGACTTCTAATCCTAATAAGGACAAGATCTGGATAAAAGAAGGGAAGAAAAGAAATTGGACAATAGAAAACACTTGTAAGAAAGAAAGATAATTTCCACTCTTCTAAGACACTTGGTGCACACCCTTATTTATAATGTACATAAGGGTGCCAACACATTTTCTCACGCCCTTTCAAAATATTATCTCATGTCTCTTTATCCAATCTCATGCCTTATCAGATAATAATGTCATGTAGACTTAGTCCAAGAGGTGCCTTAAAGTAGAAGGACTCTCAGACTATTTCTACGTAAGTTATTTATGAAGAGTCGTGGGCTTTCATTCTTGGCGCCATCATTTTCATCCATTAGATCAGATAAAAAGGCCATCCAATGACTTTAAAATGGGACTCCCATTCAGCAAGAATGCATGGAGATGAACTTTGAATAGTCAAAGTTTCAAGAGACTTTGACTTGGTCCAAGAGGCGTCAAGGATAAGAGGGTGGCAAGGAGTCTTGGGCAGCAAGTATTCCTAGGCGACAAAGAGTCCCTTCTCAAAACAATAATAGAGTATTTCATTTGCAAAAGGACTCTTCTGTGCCCTATATCTGATGTCCATTCCTATTTAAAAAATTTACATGATATAACAAATGAAAAAAGTCAAAGAAGGTAGGCGCCAACTAAATCCCATGCGCCAAAAATACTTTGCGCATGAAAGACTTTCCATGCACAAGAGAGAGACTCTCTGGCACATGGGATTCTAGTATGTAGCACCCCAATTGAAGCTCAATTAGTCTAGGTTAAACCAATTCAAGACCAAATCCTATTTGGCTCAAATCGGACCTTAATTAGCCCAAATCGGAAGTAGATTCGAATCCAATTCGAATCTAGGTGCTAGGGTTAACTACATGTGCTAGCATGTTCATCTTGCAAACATGGTCTAATCCAATTAGATCCTTAATCAATTCTCTTTGTGTGTGACCCATTGGGTTCCACATCTAGCCAGCAGTGGGTCTGGGTGTGATTTGACCTAATCAGGTTAGAACTCAACCAAACCGAATTTAGGTCAAAACTAGCCAACCCAATTTGACTTAATTTAGAACACTTTCTAATTTAATGATCAAATTAAAATTTTAATTTGATCGAACCCACAAGACATGATTGACTTCTAACAACATATCGTGACTTTCTAGAAGATGTGAAATTTTGATAAAAATACCAAAAATATCCTTCAGTGAAAATTACCATGCAACTAGATCCTTCGATCTCTCTGCATCCTGAATATGACTCTGGGTATGAAAATATGTCAATCCCAATATCATATTCATTTCTCTTTCAATCATATGATGATGATTCATTTAATGAAACATTAGAAACCATTTCTAATTTTCATCATGCTTTGATCAAAGTCTTCCTAAATCATCATTTATTTATAGCAGGTAGGATGCTATTTCCTCTTATCAGGAGTGATCGATTCCATGTTAACCTACTCACAACCTTCATATATAATCTACCATATCCAGATCATCCCGTACATGACTGAGTCATAAATGAGTATGAACCAAAATATGGATTCATATATATAAGATTCTATGGTAGTTTCAGGTCAAAGGATTATATGCACAATTCCACTATGAGAACCATCTATTGACATGTAGATAAGACTCCATTAGATATTCTCAACTTGGATCAATTCAGTGAACTCATTCTCTAATGAGCACCCACATCTTTATATTAGTATCATACACAAGTGATTGTGAGATCAATCACCCTCTCAATTGAGCATACAAAAGATGTGCTAGTCTTACCAAAAACATTAATCCCCAACTCAATGTTCCATCGACTAGGAATGTTCAAATTAGGGTTTTAAGGTTTTAGATCTCACTAGTATGATCTCATCATAATCCTAAAATCATAGTCTTAATTTATGGGGTTCATCATAATCTTAAATAAATAATAAGACACTACATATGATGAAATAATACCTTTATTTATTTTAAAATGTCATTATATGAGTTTGGAAGACAAAGAACAGCCCAAAAATGATTGGCTTGAGGGCATATTCCTTTCACTACAAAAACTAACCATTGGAGCTTGAGTCGACTCATTACTCTGCTCAAGCTCAAGTTGACTCGTCCCTTTGCTCAAGTCCATTCTACACTTCATCCCAAAAATTATGTTCTCTATATTTTCCTAAGATCTTGACTTGAGGACCTCGAGCTGAGGCTCGAGCTGAAGCTCGAGTCAACTCATCTCTCTGCTCGAGGTCTTATCGAACTGTATCCTAAAAATTTTATTCTTTGTATTTTCCTATGACCTCGACTCAAGGAACTCAAGTTGACTCAGTCCTTTGCTCCAAACCATGCCAACTAAAACTCTCACATGCTAGTCTTCTTTTTCATATCATTTCAGCTTGAGCTGAATAAGGGATCAAATAAGGGGTCGACTTGAGGTCTGTTTATGTTGAAAATTTTTACTTCAATTAATTTATTTTCTCTTCAATTTTGGTTTTGAGATATCTCTTTGGGCCTTGTTTTAAGTGTGATTTATGCCTCAAAAGCCTCCAACTTTTCTTTGTCAACTTTCAAATGCATTTTTAGGAATGTCTCATTTGATACTCTAAAATGCATCCTAAAACATGATCTCAATAAATTCATTAGTCCAAACATATACTCAAATATTTTGTTACTCATCAATATCAATCCTTGAGGTTAACAATCTTCTTCTTTTTGATGATGACAAAACTTTGAGTATATGAGCAAGAAATATATAACATTAATGTATTAAGGATATTTTCAATAAACTAACAATTTAATCCTTTTCGTAGTTTCATATTTAGCTTCCTCTCAATTCATGCTCACATTTTTAATACATCTTATCAATTCAAAGCTAAAATTTTTGCTTATACTTATTTTAATGGTAAATTGTTGACATATATCCATATTTGTGCAAGATATCAATATTAAACAATTAATGTTTTACATGAGTCTAAGCATACATTTGATACATAGAGTATGTATCATGGCACAAACTCCAAAACTCATAATGCACATCATATATGCTGAAAGTTTTAACCTTGACATATACACTTTAAGCCAAGATGAGTAAATATATGCTCATATACACTTTAAGCCAAGATGAGTGAATATATGCTCATATACACTTTAAGCCATATTCATATTCAAGATAAGTAAATATATGCTCATATACATATTACTCCCCCTTTTTGTCATCAATTATAAAGGTAAAATAAAGACAACCATTCCACGAGATCAACTCAAGAGATTGAAACAATGTAAGGATAAATAATCATAAGTTTCATTGCATTTATAAAATGAGTGTGTTCTTATCTCAACAAACTAAGATACAATGAAACACCAAGTTCAAAATAAAGCTAAGTTGAGCTATTACATATGTAAGTATCAGAGAATCATAGAGTCAAATACAAACATATATTCTTAATACATAAGTCTAAGAGAATCGAATGATTAAACATTAACATCCTATATTGCTACTCATCATCTGAAAGGATCTCTAATATCTAGGAAGATGAAACTCAGGATGTGGATGGCCTAGCTCTCCTACTCCTAGTCCTAGCTGATGGTTCAGCCACCTATGAAGGGGCAAGCCCTGCATGAGTATAGACTCTGAGTGGTGGTCTACTCTCACCAGTAGATACCTAAGTTTGAATAGGAGACATACGTGGAGGTGGTGGTGGACGAGGCACAGCTATCCTGACCACTGCATCTGCTACTACTGTGGTTGGTATCGCACCTGGAGCAAGCCTTTCTATCTTTTCAATCAAACTTTCCATAGCTCCAAGTACTAAAATGATGTCCTATTGCTGTGCTTGATCCAATCTACTAATAGCTGGCACCATCTCAGTCCCGCCTAACTTAATCTTCTCCCTGAGTCGAGCAATCTCCTCAACAATACTAGAGTGGTCAGTGCACATGTCATGTGTCTACTCCCTCTGCTCTAGAATAGTAAGCCTCTGGGAGATAGATCTTATCTCAGTGTATATGCTCTCTACTCTCTCAGATAAGCCCTAAATCTCTCTACTAACTCTTGTAGAAATTATATCTACCAGTCTCTCCATAGATGCAGAGTCAGTAGGTGGTGGCTATGGGAACTTGTCTGTGGATGGAGCTCGAGGAGTCATAGATGTACTGGGGTTAGGTGCATCTTTGGATGCAATAGGGGTAGAGGGCTCTCTTGCCTCCACTACTCTCGGCTCTCTCCTCTCTTGACTAGAAATGTTCTTTACCCATTTTTCTTCTTCTACATGATACTGCATTCTGGTCAGAGCTTCATATCATAGACATCGAAGTGAGATAGCTTCCCACAACCTTCATTCTCCAGTGACACTCTTGCTGTCTCAAAAATCTTGGTCAAAGCCATATCATAAGGCAAACATACTTTGTTTCTAGAGGCTACCTCTCTTATCTGATGCATCATGATCCCTAGCAAATTTATCTGAGTCTCCTGAATCATAAGATACATCATACACAATTCTCTCTCGGAGACAAAGTCATACCTACCTAACTTAGGAATGAAAATTCCATCAATAATATGATGTAATACTCTCATCTCCACAAACAAGATGGGTGCCAGCACATCTCCTATAATGTCATCTCTCCCTACAATAAGCATCAATCCTTCCTTCTTGTCAAATAATTTGTCTGGAATGTGCCCTTGATTAGTGACCCCAAAGATGTGTGCCAAACTATCCTATGACACTTCAATTTGAACTCCTTTTACTATTATGATAATATCAGAGGATGCCCTTTCTAGATTTTCATAAAATTTCCTAACTAACTTAGAGTACATGGGGATGTCCATTGTGCAAAAATTTTTCCACCCCATCCTATCAATCCAAGTCCCAATAAAGAAATTATAACTCTCAAAGAACTCAAAGTCAATCCTGCTCCCCATTGCAATAGCCCTAGTAGCCATCCTACCAACAGGTGAAGGTAGTGGAGGGAGTAATTTCGATATACCTTGGTTTGGTTGGGGTTCATCTTGAACGGGTTGCAGAGAAGGTTGACAGGCCTCTAAAGGTTGGGATGAAGGTTGTCCCATGCGAGATTTTCTCCTTCTTTCCCATTCCTTTGCAACTCACGCTGAGGACATCTTCCACATGGCACCTAATTCTTAAACCATTCTTACTCAAATTTGATCTAAATCCAATCAAATCTAGGGAGATGGAGAGCTAGGATGTGGCTAGGAACTATTTTGGGGAGTTTTAGGGGATGAGGGACCCTCTACTCATGGGTCGATTTTAATCACCTATGGTCCCGACCCTCAAGTCAACTCTTGAATTTCAACTAGGTTGCTCGAGTCGACTCAAGCACAAGTTCTGAAACTTTTAAAGTTTTAGAGAAAATTTGATATTCTAACAATGTTTAGATATTTTCTTTAATATTGTCATTGATTATGTAATCAAAATTAATTCTTCGAACTTTGACTTATTTTGAGTTATGCAAATGAGATTTACTCTTGTTGATAGCAAAGTCCTAGTTCTCTTCTTATGATGTTGAATCTTTTTTCATTAGGAGATTTAGTGAATATATCAGCTAATTATTTATCAGTATAGGTAAATTCAAGTGTCACATCATTATTTTGAAAATGATCTCTTATGAAATGATCCTTTATTTCAATGTGTATAGATCTTGAATATTGAGTTGGATTTTTGGTTAAATTGATTGTACTTGTATTGTCACATCTTATTGGTATTTTGTTAAATTTGAAACCAAAGTCTTCTAGTCATTGTTTGATCCAAAGAATTTATGCACAACAACTTTTGGCAGCAATATATTCAGCCTCGATCATAGATAGTGCTATTGAGTTTTATTTCTTACTGAACCATGAAATTAAATTAACTCCTATGAATTAACATGTGCCACTAGTATTTTTTCTATCAAGTTTATAACCAACAAAATCAGCATCAGAGTATCCAATTAATTCAAATTGAGATGATCTATCATACCATAATCCTACGTTAAATGTCCTAGATAAGTATCTAAAGATTCTTTTTATAGCAAGCAAATATGATTCTCTAGGATCTGATTGATACCAAGCACCATACAAATGCTAAATACTATATCTGATCTGCTTACAGTAAGATAAAGAAGTGAGTCTATCATACCTCTATATAATTTAATATCTACTTTCTTATCTCTTTCATCTTTGTCAAGTTTGCAAGATGTACTCATTGGTGTGCTAATTGATCTTGAGTTCTCCATTCCAAACTTTCTAAGTATCTCTCTTATGTACTTTATTTGGTTAATGGAGATCCTTTCTTCATTTTGCTTAATCTAAAGTCTGAGAAAGAAGTTTAGCTCTTCCATCATTCTCATCTTAAACTCACCCTACATAAGCTTAGCAAATTCTTAACAAAAAAATTCATTAGTGGCACCAAAAATTATATCATCTACATAGATTTGTACTACCAATACATTATCATGTTTTCTTTTTTAGAAATAAAGTTTTATCAACATTTTTCCTAGTAAATTTGTTATCTAATAAAAATTTACTTAATCTCTCGTACCATGCACTTGGGGCTTGTTTTAGTTCATATAAGGCTTTATGTAATTTAAACACATGATTTGAAAGTGTATGATTTTCAAATCTAGGTGGTTGTTCAACATACACTTCCTCAGTTATATAACCATTAAGAAATACACTCTTTACATCTATTTGATATAATTTGAAATTCATAAAATTTGTAAATACAAGCAATAGTCTAATTCTTCTAATCTAGCTACTAGGGCAAAGGTTTCATCAAAATTAATGCCTTCTTCCTGATTATATCCTTTTGCCATAATCTAGGTATAGAAAAATCATGATCAATTTTTTTTTCATCATAAAAGTTTTCAAATTATTGATTTTCAAATTTGGTACTGTGATCACTTCATATGCATACAATTGATGTGTTTTTTTTATTTAAAATATTTCGATAAAATTTGGAAAATGCATTGAAGGCTTCATTCTTTTGTGCCAAAAATATCATCCAAGTGAATCTTGAAAAATCATCTATAACTACAAGACCATACTTTTTGCCTCCTAGACTAGTAGTCCTTGTGGGTCCAAATAAATCCATGTGCAGCAACTCTAGAGGTCTAGAAGTTGAAATCATGCCTTTTGGTTTAAAAGAGTTTCTAGTTTATTTTCTAAATTGACAAACATCACAAATTCGATTCTTTTTAAAAGTTAGTTTTGGCAATCCTCTTCCAAGATTTTTCTTAATTAATTTTGAAAGTAAATCTATACTAGCATGACCTAATCTATGATGTCATAACTAACTAGTCTCATTAACTTTGGCATCCATTGCTATAAGACATTGATCATTCTTCATGCATAGATCATCTAGATCCACCATCTAGACATTATTATGTCTATATCCTATAAACATGATGCCATTATCATTGGAACTAGAAACTATGCATAATAAAGATTCAAATATAACTTTAAATTTTTATTATAAAATTGACTAATATTAAGCAAATTATGTTTTAACTCATCAACTAGCAATACATTTTGACTAGAAGTAGAAGAAGTGGTATGAATATTATCGATGCCAATAATGCACCCCTTTTCATTATCACCAAATGTAACCATTCCTTTTTTAGGCTCAAAAGTGATAAATTAAGAATAATCACCTGTCATGTATCTTGAATAGCCACTATCGAGATATCAAAATTATTTCTTGTCACGGGCTGCAAGACACTCCACAAGAAAATCAAGTTGAGTTTTTAGGTACCCAAGTCATGTTGGATCCTTTGGGGTTAGTACTCATGGTTTCTTTTGAAATCCAAACTATTTTAATTATTTTTTTTTTAATTTTTTTGAAATCACATGTATAGGATTTATGACCAATTTTACCACAACAATAACATGAGATATTTATGGTAGAATTTGATGAAGTGACAAATAGATTTTTTAATAATTTTTGCTTCTTATGAGGTTTGAATCCTAATCCGGCCTTATTAAAAATAGCTCTTTGTTCATTCAATAACATATTTAATTTTTTGGAGCTATATGTAAATTTTTCTATAAATGGTTTGATCTTTGCTAATTCATCATTTAATTTCTAGTTTTCATGAGCTAGCAAATTCAATTTTTTAGAAATAGTTTTTTTTTCATGAATAAGTTCTGAATTTTGCCTTTTCAAATCTCTATTTTTCAAGATTATTTTTCTAAATTCAGTCATAAGTTTACTGAAAGCATCTTGTAATTCATCAAAGATGAAATCTAAAGAATTTTCAGCATTTACCTCCTCATGGTGTGTCATTAAGCAAAGGTTGGCCACTTCTTGTTGCTTTTCTTTAGAGCTAGAATCCTCACTATCACTCCAAGTGGCCATCATCGCCATCTTCTTGAACTTTTTGGATGTTTTCTTGAGAAGGGGGCAGTCCATTCTAAAATGACCTAATTTCTTGTACTCGAAGCAAATGGGTAGCTCCTTTTCTTTCTATCTCTTTCTCTTTTTTTTTACTTGGTTCACCCTTGAAATTCTTCTTCTTGAATCCTTGCTTCTTCTTTCTCATAAACCTCTTGAACTTTCTAACAATCATGGCCAAGTCTTCTTCTTCATCCTCTTCATTGGATTCTTCACTTTCATCAGCCTTGGAAGTAGTTGTCTTAAGAGCTATTATCTTTTTTTCTTGATTTCTTCTCCATATTTTGCCTTATGTTTAATTCATGAGTCATTAGAGATCTAAGAAGTTCTTCCAATGATAGCTTATTGAGGTCTTTGGCTTCTTGGATGGTGGTGACTTTCGCTTTCCAAGCCTTTGAAAGTGATCTAAGAATTTTTTGAACAAGCTCACTATTAGTATAAGATTTGCTTAGGCTTTTGAAACCATTGATAATATCGATGAATCTAGTAAATATTTTAGAAATAGATTCATTAGTTTTCATTTTAAATAACTCATATTTATGCACAAGCATATTTATTTTAGACTCCTTCACTTGATTGGTACCCTCATGGATAACCTCTAGCCTATCCCAAATCTTCTTAGCCGATGCACATGTAGAAATTTTATTGAATTCATTAAGATCAAGTGCATAATATAAGACATTTATGGTCTTAGCATTTAACTCTATCATTCTCATGTCATGCTCATCCCAATCCTCTTTGGGTTTGGGAATTCCATTATCTTCTATCTTAATTATGTTGGAAAATATGTCTCAAAGCCAATCATCAGCTTGTTGATGGTTGTGCTATATTATATTTATAATTTATTCATTAATAAATAAAATATATTTTTGATATTTTTTCATCATAAAGTATTCATCTTCTAACGAAGTCCATTATTATGATGAAGTCTTTAGGACTATTTAGCTTCGATAAAGAGAAAATTTATCGATTAGTCCTTAAATCTATTCATGATCAAATGATAGGCTATTAATTAGGACAACAGCATCTATCAAGCATAGGTCACTGTATGCCATATAAGTTGGTTGTCCTTGAAGGAATCAGATCTAGAGTTTTATAGGTAGATCTTGAAAACTTTTTCAAGATCTTGCAATAGAAGATTTAAATAAATCAAAAGTTTATTTAAATAAATATATAAATACCTAGATCTTAGATCTATTACATGATCAAGGTATGATATTAAATCAAAAATTAAACTTAAATAAGAAAATAAAAGATTGATCAAATCAACCTAGATCTATACTACATCAAATGCAGGTATGAAGTTTATAGATCATATCTATTACCTGAGTAAGTTAGATGTTCTAACTTGCTGATCCAGGCTTGAGGATGATGTCACAAGCTGCACATACATCCGATCTCTAAGAGTCATCCACACAAGCCTATGATCTCTAATCTGAAGTCCGATGCAGGAAATCAGCACAGCATGCTAGTACTATACTGATCCTTTTTCGACGATCGATCTGATGCTCCCTTCTTCAAAATTTGGACTCTCCAAAATATGAGAAAGAATATAAGAGTTTACTAATCTAAGACTCTTTTAAAAAAAAACTCAAAAAAAGGAGGAAAGATTAAAAATAAAATAGCCCTAGAAGAAGACCCTCTTCTTCTTCTCTTTTCTCTCGCCTAGACACCTAGTTTGGTGCCTATGGAACCCCCACGCCCAAGGATCCTCTTCCTCTGATTTTTGCACACCCGAAACCTCTTCCAAAGTTCTATATTTTATAAAAGAATTAGAATAAAATTTATCTAATAAATAGAGAAAAAGAAGAGTCCAAGTTAGATCAAAATCCTAGACTAGGAATATCCAAACATGGGAAGTTATTGGGGTGCCTAACTCTTGGGTGCCTCCACAATTATTGGCATGGACCAGCAAGGGAGGGCACACAAAAAAGAAGATTATTTTTGTAGAATAAAGAATAATTAATTAAAAAAGGGGATGGCACTCAAGGGAAGGTGTTTTGGTCAACAAGGATTCTATCTCATAGAATCCTAAGCAAAACTAACTCCTCTTTTGACTTGGTCTTCCAACAAATTGCCTTATGAGAAGAGGAGAAGAGAAAGAGGGCATGAGAAGCCATGGGAGTGGAGAATTTTCACATAAGAAACAAAACAAAAATGGGCATGGGGTGTGAGGATTAAGTGGCGCAAGTGATAGGGAGTCCTAGTCACACTAGGACTCCTATTTTGACTTGGTCAAATAAGATCTTTAACCAAATAAAATCAAGATTAAACCAACCTAATTAAATAAGACCCTAATCCATTTAAAAACTTAATTAAATCATATTAAATTAGACTTAATTCTAATTTATTTTTTAATCAAATTAGAAAATTGGGTTAATCCAAATCCTAGTTAGACTAGGACTAGTTCTTCCTTGCACTTGGTTTATCCAATAAATCAATTAGACTTGATCCAATCAAGCCTAAACAAAATCTAATTAAATCATATTTAATTAAACTTAATCTCATCTTATTGACTTAATCAAATTAAGCCAATTAGCAATTCAATTGCTAATCGATCCTCCTGCAATACTTGCACTAGGTTAAACAGCAATCGTATTGATTATTTAACCCTAGAATGATTCTTAATCATTGATCAACCATCCGATCAGATCATAAGCTCTAATGTATGTGATCTCATAGGTCAAAACTTAAGCCAGTAGCACAAAAATAAATTTTTGTATCAATCAAAGTGATGATTTAGCAATGATATCCGATGGTCGAATAGGCCGAAGGTATAGAACACCATCCTTAGAACCCATGCAGATATAGTTTCTATATAATTCATCCCCTTAACCACAATGCTCGTAGGACACCTCAGAGTTCAACTATCAACTTTGATCAGATTATCTACTTTGTATTTCAAAATATCAAATCCATCTGATGGATTACCCTGACGAAGATTTTGCTATATTGAAATACAATGATATATTATTCTCCAACTCTTGGAGTGGTCAATTCTATCTTGATCACACTACGACTTTGCAAGTAATCGACTGTGCCCAGAAGCCTTCCATTACTGAATTAGAAATTTAATTAGTCTAGTACCAAAGCATAATGAGTTGCTTGCAAGTCACTAAGATGATCTCAGGTCTAAGGGATACTTATATCTATATCCCATCAGAGATATTCTTGACAGCAAAATACTCTAGAGTTGGTCATGTTCAATGATGATGTACCCATACATCTCATCTGTATGCTATATCAGTATCTCCACACTCCTTGGTTAAGAGGACAACTAACATATATGGCATATAGCGACCTATGCTCGATAGACGCTATTATCCTAATTAACAGCCTTTCATTTGGTCGTGAACCCATTTTAGGACTAATCGATAAATCCTCTCTTTATTGAAACTAAATAGTTCTAAGGAATTCATTACAACAATGGAGTTCATTAGAAGATGTAAACTTATGATAAAAAAGATGCTAAAATATTTTTATTAATTAATAAATTAATTATAATTATAAAGTAGCTCAACCATCAATAGGCTGATGATTGGCTTTGGGATACAATTTCCAACAACTTTCACTTTTCCTAAAGCCACTCGGCACAATATCTAATACCCATCTTCGACTTATGGTTGTCAAACTCCTTAATTGCCAGGGCTTTAATGAAGGGGTCGGCTAGGTTCTCCTTTTCGTCGATCTTTTGAAGATCGATGTCACCACGATCCACAATCTCATGGACTAAATGAAAGCAGCATAGAATGTGCTTTGTCTGCTGGTATACCTTCGATTTTTTTGCATGAGCTATGGCGCTAGTGTTGTCACAGTAGAGCAAGACTAGACCATCAATGGAGGGTGCTACTCCAAGCTCAGTGATGAACTTTCTTAGCCACATAGCTTTCTTTACTGCATCTAATGCTATAAATAGAGTCAACCACTATATGCTGCTTAAAACTTTTCCAACAGATGGATCCACCATTTAGAGTAAAGATATACCTCGACATACTTTTACTGTCATCAAGATTACATTGAAAGCTAGAGTCTATAAACCTCACAAGCTTTAGATCAGACTCACCATAAACCAACCATTGGTTCTTAGTATTTTTCAAATACTTAAGGATGGTTTTAACCACCTTCCAATAATTTTTTTTAGGATCAGACTGGTATCTACTCACCACTCTTAGTGAGTATGCCATGTCTGGTCTCATATATATCATTGCATACATAAAAGATCCCACTACTGAAGCATATGGGATTCTACTCATACGCTCTTTCTCTTCAGGAGTTGTCAGACAATCCTTCTTAGAGAGAAAAATTTCTTGATCTATTGGAAGATAGTCCTTTTTGGAATTCTCCATGTTGAACCTCTTCAGCATAGTTTCTATGTACGTAGACTGTGATAAACCAAGCATCCTTTTGGATCTATCCCTATAGATCTTCATCCCTAGGATGTAGGATGCTTCACCCAAGTCCTTCATGGAGAACTGTGATGACAATCAGACTTTTATTTCTTGTAGTGCGGGAATGTCATTCTCGATTAAAAGAATGTCATCTACGTACAAAATAAGGAATACTACTGCTGGACCATTTGCCCATTTATAAATGCAGGATTCTTCTCTGTTCTTAACGAAGCTATACATTTTGATCACTTTATCAAAATGCATGTTCCAACTCCGAGATACCTGCTTCAATCCATAAATGGATCTCTAAAGCTTGCACACCTTGGACTCATCTATGGATGTGAATTCTTTAGGTTGTATCATATACACCTCTTCAGTCAGCTCTTCATTTAGGAAAGCTATCTTCACATCCATCTGCTAGATCTCATAGTCTAGATGGGCAACAGTGGCAAGCATGATCTAAATGGACTTGAGCATTGCCACAGAGGAGAACGTCTCGTCATAGTCAATACCATAACGTTGATGATACCTCTTGGCAATCAAACAGGCTTTATAGATCTCCACCTTTTCGTCTGTGCTTCTCTTCCTTTTGAAGATCCATTTACACCCAATTAGTTTAACCCCTTCAGGTGGGTCAACCAATGTTCATACATAATTGACCTTCATGGAATCCATTTTGGTTCTCATGGCTTCTAGCCATTTCTCAGAGTCGGATCTTTACATTGCATCCATATAAGTGATTGGATCCTCATCGTTCTCATCGAGTTTGATGGAATCACCATCTTGGACCAAGAATCCAAGTATCTATTTAGATGGTGGGGTACTCTAACAGATCATCTTAATGGTGCGGATTCACTAGGCTTCGAATCTGATCTGATCAAATCCGATTTAGGTTCAATATTTTATGTTGGATTTTCTACCTATTGAACTTTATCAAGTTCAATCTTAGAGGTAACAGTTTCTTTATCAAAAAACTCTTTTTCCAAAAGGGTTGCTCTAAGGCTGACGAACATCTTTTATTCATCAGTATGGTAGAAATAGTATCCTCTGATCTCTTTTGGGTATCCTATGAATGTACACTTATTAGACCTAGGTCTAAGTTTGTCTGTAACTAATCGTTTGACATAAGCCGAGCACCTCCAAATTCTAAGGTGTGAAAGTGCTGGCTTATGCCCTGTCCATATCTCATATGGAATTTTAACTACAAACTTACTTAAAATCCTATTTAATAGATAACAAGTCAATTCGAGTGCATATCCCCAGAAGGATATCAGTAAGCTGGCAAATCCTGTCATGGATTGGACCATGTTTAATAGAGTCTGATTCTTCCTTTCAGACACACCATTATGCTGTGGTGTTCCAGGAGGAGTCCATTAGTAGAAAATTCTATTCTCTCCTAGATATGTGAAAAACTCATCAGAAAGATATTCTTCTCATTAGTCAGATTGAAGACTTTTAATACTCTTTCTAATTTATTTTTCTACTTCACTTCAGAATTGTTTGAACATTTTAAAAGAATCTGATTTATGTTTCATCAGATAGACATATCCATATCTGGATAGATCGTCTATGAAAGTGATGAAATAGACATATCCACCTCTAGCACTTGTGCTCATTGGTCCACATACATCAGTATGTACTAAACCAAAGAGCTCATTATCTCTCTCACCTTTTTCAGTAAAAGATGACTTGATCATTTTACCAAGAAGACAGGACTCATAGGTTGAAAGTAATTCACAATCATTAACTTCGAGGATTTCCTCCTAAGTCAACCTATTTATCTTGTTCTTGTTTATATGACCTAGCCTATAGTGCCATAAGTAGATATCTGATACACTATCTAATCTAGGATGCTTGTCAGTAGAATAGACTACATTAACAGATTGTGATAACATATATACACCATTATTCAATTATCCATAGAAAGCAGTAATACCATTCATAATTATATTACAAACTTGTTTCTTTATTAAAATTTCCTAATTGTTCATGGCCAAAAGATCTACAGAAATGATATTTAAAAAAACACTAGGATAGAAATGACAATCACTAAGAATAATGGTATAAGATTCAAATACAAGTTTTAAAATTTCTAAAGATAGAACTAGAACTGGTCTTCCATCTCCAACGTTCAAGAATCTCTCGCCTTGCTTGAATCTTCTAATGACCTACAATTCCTGCAACGAATTGTAAATATGGTAAGGGCTACCAGTATCCAATACCTAGTAAGTAATATCATAAATAGAGAAATTGTAAGAAGTTATCATATAAATACCTTGCCCAGCAATAGCTTGCTTCTTTCTCTACCTGTTCGGGTCCAAGGAGGTAATGTACTGAGGACAGTTCCTCTTCTAGTGCCCCCGCTTCTTGTAAAAAAAGTATTCGGCTTAACTCTTATTGGGCTTGGTCTTTGGGCTCTGAGCCTGCATAGATGTCCTAGCCTGAACATGCACCTTCTTGGCTTTCTTCTTCTTGTTCTTCTTTTCTTTCCTAAAGGATCGAGAATGAGAAGACGAACCTCCTACTAAGTTCACCGACTCCTTATGGAGTTGATGATCCTTCTCAAAGTTCTGAAGTAACCCCAGTAACCCGTGGTGGTCCACTTTAGGCTTTGACATTCTATAATGTGTAAGAAATGGGAGACAAGACTTGGGCAGTGAGTTCAGTATTGCATCTTTCCCAAGTTATTTGTGTAAGAAAAAGCCGAGCTTGCTTAAGTGCTCCATCAGCTCGATCATGTATAATACATGATCAGTGACAGAGGCACCATCCCACATTCTGGCATTGAAGATGGTGCAACTAGTCTTGTACCTCTCAACGTCATCGGGTGTGCCAAAAGAATCCTCTAACACTTGGAGCATTTTGTTTGGCTGAGTTATCTCAAACTTGCGACTGAACTCATTGCTTATTGCAGCCAGCATAATGCAGCGCACTATGGTTCGATCACTGAGCCACTTCTAATAAGTGTCTTTAACTATTCCACGTGCATTGGCAACTGGCTCCTTAGGTGTAGGATCCATCAGCACATATAGGATCTGTTCATGCTCTAGGATAATCTTCAACTTTCAGTATCAGCTACCAAAGTTAGGTCCCACCAACTTATCATTGTCCAATAATGATCGGAGTGATAGGGAAGTGGCCATGTCTGCACAAAGGAAAACCAAAATCTAATTAATAATTGATTCATTAAACCTAAAGATTTGGACTTTAATCAAAAGGTTTCTTCCACTATTTTATTCGAATTGGTAGCCTCTACCTCCAATTCGAGAAATTATTCTAATTCCTTAGTGGTCACTAGAATCCATATAGACTGTACACAAGCCCAACTTTGGTTGACTCACCTATGTACATCTAATGATAGATTCATAACCAATTATTTTTCTAAATAATTTTCAGTAATTAAATTTTTCCCCAGACCCTAATCAGTTGGCTTTGGCCTTCTCAGAAAAGGGTCCAGTTAGGTTCAACCATTAACATGACCATACTTGGCCCATCCAACCAATGAATGATCAGGCCCAACTTTGGTTGGCCCACCTGACCACCATTTAGAAAGATGTATTGAAGAGATCATATAATGAATGATAATTCTATCAACTGATAAGCACTAGACCTTTGGGCCTCCAATGATTATCCAACTAATGGACCCATTAACATCCACTTTAATGGGAGGCTATGATCCAATTATCATATAACTATTTCATTTTAGGGACCTAATAATTTTAGAGAATTTATTTATAAAAGTGAGTAGGTTAGATTAACCAGCTTGTCATGATCCTCCCACTAACTTTACCAAATCAGCTTAAGGGAGACCATTAATAGGCTGGTCTAGGAGCACCTAAATCAGTCAAACTGATTTACCTAGCTGACATGGGTTAGCTCGAATAGTCAAGCGATCTGATCAAAACATAATCTCACCAAGATGCCAGGTAGGTTTGATCAGTGGAAGGGTCTACCAGGCTTGCCTTAGACACCATCAAAAATGGTTAGGTAAGCAAACTACCAATTAAAAACTACTAGTCTGGTTTACCTTAGACACCAACTAATTTAATTAGTTCAATTAGATCAACCTAATAGTTTGTGCTAGACCGTGTAGCCAAGAATCAAGTCCATTTTGGGTCTTGTTAAAGATATGGACTTGACCAACTACAACTATTGTAATTGAACTAGAGAATCCTTGACCTAATCTAAGACAACAATAGATTAGATTTAGTTAATTCTCTAATTAAGTCCATTCTTTAATCTAACCCTAGGTCTAACCCAATTAATGAACCTAATCCGCACTAACCCATTTAATCCAATGTGTTATGATTTGTGTTTTAGGATCTTCAATTCACAATCCTAGATTCTAATCAATCAACTTCCTAATTTTCAATTAAGTTTTGGACTGAGGGTTGGGGTTCAGCTTTTCGAAAATGATTTTCATGTTTGTAAAATATTTTTATAACATGATTCTATCAATCAAGTTGCATATTTGATTCATAATCAATATGCAAGTAAAATAAACATAAAACTACTTTAGATCTAATCAAAACAGGTTCATGTAATTAAAATAGTTTCAATAATAATCAATCATAAATCTTCCTAGATTAAATCTAACACATTTATGATGATTAAAATCAGATCAAAATATTTTTAATCAGATCATAAAATATCTTAGATCTAATCTAAAATTTTATAATCAATATTTTAGATTAGCATGTACTAGAACAACCTATTCACTGTAAGGGGTAAACCTTACAGCAGGACAACCTTATGGTAATTTATGCAATCTAAAATATTTTATTCTTTTATTTTTAGATTTAATAATTAGATTATAAATTAGATCTAATCTAAGAAATAATCTAAATATATA
>QRFJ01001739.1:27743-77062 GCA_006176705.1 Cocos nucifera
TCTACTTCATGTCTGAATTCTTTGAACTTTTCAAAAGCTTCAGACTTGTGTCTCATAAGATACACATACCCATACCTAGATAGATCATCGGTAAAGGTAATGAAGTAGACAAAATTGCCTCTAGCCGGCACATCAAATGGGCCGCACACATCAGTATGTACTAGGGCAAGGAGATCTGTGGCCCTTTCCCCATGTCCTAACAAAAGGGAGTTTAGTCATTTTGCCTTGAAGACAAGATTCACAAGTTGGATATGACTCGAAAGTCAATGGACTCAATAGCCCATTTTTCTCCAATTTGTTGATCCTATCTTCTGCTATATGACCTAATCTCAGGTGCCATAGATATCTGTCGTTTGGACTATCCCTAGGTCGTTTGGCATTCACGTTTTGCTCGATAGTTAGAACAGGTACATCAATATGTAGCTGATAAAGACCATTAATAAGAAACCATTTGCAATTTTATTTCTTTCATAAAGAATGTTACAATGGTCCTTAAAGAAGGTAATCACATAGCCTTCTTGTGCTAAGCATGAAATAGAAATCAAATTCCTGCTAGCTGCAGGCACATAATAACAGTCTTTCAAAACTAAGTCTAAACCAGATGGTAATCGAAGAGGATATGTTCCCACCGGCCACTGCAGCAACTCTTGCTCCATTACCGATGCGTAGGATCATGTCTCCATCCCTCAGCCTCCTGCTATCCTCAAGACCCTGCATGGAAGTGCACAGATGAGCACTAGAACCAGAGTCAAGCACCCAACTGGATGCAGAAGAAACCGTAAGGTTAGACTCAATAACGAGCATACCTCCAGAAGGACCTTCCTTCTTGTTCTTCAGGGTGGCCAGGTAAGTAGGGTAGTTCCGCTTCCAATGGCCGTCGCTGTTGCAATGGAAACACTTTCCTTTGACAGCGGCCTTCTTCTTCGGCTCTGCCTTCTTCTTCTTTGCTCCTTCCACCTTTTGCTTTTTCACAGACTTCTTTTTCTTTCCAGAAGACTTTCTTTTGGAAGAAGTCCGTTCCATAGCAAGAACTGAGCCTTTAGAACCTTTCATAGAAAGCTCAGCGGTGACCAGCATATTCATTAATTCGGCCAAGGAATTTTGAAGTTTATGCATGTGGTAATTCATGATGAATTGCCCATATGCATCAGTCAAGGATTGCAGAATAATATCATTCTGCAGATCCAAGTCTAACTTCACACCGAGCTTCTCAAGCTCTTCCATGTCCTTGATCATCATCAGACAGTGATCTTGGACTGACTGCCCATCACGCATCTTAGCCTTAAAAAGTCATTTCGTGACTTGATACTTTGGCTGCGCGACTCTGTTCACCAAACATCTCCTATAGGTGAGCCAACATTTGGCGAGCAGTCCCGATATCTTCATGTTGGCGCTGGAGCTCATCAGACATCGAGCCCAACATGTAATATCTGGCCTTATTATCTTCGTCTATCCATTTTTTCAGAGACGCTCTCTGTTCAGTGGATGGACGGGCTGGTAAGGTGGGAGGGTCCTGGTCCAATAACATGGGTTAACTTCTCAAAACCCAAAATAATTTTGTAGTTCCTGAGCCAATCTTTATAATTGGGTCCAGTCAGTCTATGTGTGTCCAGGATACGTGCCAATGGGTTGGACGCAGACATTTTTCCTATAGAGAGTCAAAGATTCTAGTTAGATACTGTAATTATGACTTGACCAATTTATTTAGGGATTTTATTTTTAAACAAATTAGCTCCCACTATTTTCTCGGATCCCTACACTCCCTCTGTAGAGATGCGAAAAATCTCCACGATTAATGATTTCTAGTGGGTGGTGCGGTCTCACCAACTGACTCATCACCTCACCTAACAGTTATTGGTGATGGGTTAGCCAATGAGTGAACAACTCTTGTTCAATGATTCTCTAATCATGGTGCACCCAAACTTGGTCTCTAATTCATGAATCTCACCGTATCCGAAATATTGATCCACTCCTTAGTTAAGTCAGACCCACCATTTGCATAGACTGGATTCCTAATTGAGTCTCTCACCGTATCCAAAATATTGAGCCCAACTCATCCTCCAGCCCATAGCATCCAATGCCTAATAGACATGGTTGCATCTTCCCGGTGCAACTGAGCCACTGTATCCAGTCCGAGAACAATCAACCCCGGGAAGGGCCCGCACATCTACAATGGTGGAAGACCTCAGACTTAATCTTTTCTTAGGGAGAATTGATTCAGGTCTCATTAAACTAGACTTGTCATAGTCATAACAATTATGACTAACCTAGTGGCATGGGTTAGCTCGGATTATTGACCACCTCAGATCAGAACTGTGTCAACAGATATGGCCAGGTAAGTGAGACCGGTGGAAGGAATATGCCATTAACTCGTACAAGAATGCATTCAGGTCGAGTAGCTTCCAATTAAAAATCAGTCGGTCGTATGTGCCAAACTTACCTTAGACACCAAATTGTTGAGCCAGAACCAATTGGGTTAGCCTACAATCCAGACTCTAACCTCTGAGCCTAATTAGGTCTTGCTTGATCGTGACTCGATCTTGACCCAGACTTAATCCTATTAGGCTGGTCAATTTAAGCATTGTTGATCCCATCTAACCAACTCTTGATTCGGTTTGATCAACCGCTTAGACCTAATTGAGCTACCCAAGCCCGAACCCAGTATTATGAATATGTCTTAGATCTAAAATTCTCAATTTTAGACCTAATTAATATTCCATAATCTTAATTCTTAATTAAGTAGGGTTCATAAACAAAATATGCACAATAAATCCTAGGGTTTCAGGATCTAGGGTTTTGCAGAAAGTAAGTTTTGGATTTCTGATTAAGGACGAACACGCAGCACCCCTACACATCATAAGAACACCCCATCGAATGGGAAGAGAGGGCCTTTAAACCCTTCTTCGTTCTTATGACCGGACGGCCAAGAGGAACGCCTTAATCAGGAACATGCAATACTACAAAATAGTTTTAGATCTATATCATATATCTCATATACAAATTAGATCTAATCATGGCATATTTTGCATACATCTCATGTATCGAATCATGCATATTTTTAGATCTAAATTATCTCATAATAATCTAAAAAATTAGATTTAAATTGATCTTATCAAAATAAATTCTAATCTAGACAACTATGTAGAACTATTCTACAACTAGTCTAGACATGCATCAATCATATCTCATATGATATTTAAAATTAAATAATTTTTTATTTACTATTTTTTAGATGTTATTATAACAATTATAATATCAAAAAATAGTAAATAAATAGATCTAAAATATGATTTAATCAAATTAAATTAAAAACATGCAAGACTATTCTATAGAACTATTCTATTTTAGAACTAGTCATGCATATTTTCTAATCTTAGATCCAAATCATTTAATTTTAATTTTTTTCTAATTTTAGATCTGATCACATCTCATGTGACATCTAAAATTAATTATTTTCTAATTAAAATAAATTTAAAATTAGATCTAAATACTTTAGAACCTTGGCTCTGATACCAGTTGAAGAAAAATCCTGATTTCCCGGTCCAGGTTCGTTCCAGATCTGATTAGATCAAGAGATATATTTCAAAAATTTTCTCTTGATCTCAATCAGATCTTGAGATGTTTCAGATCTGATTCTTATTATTTTAATAAATAAAAATAAAATAAGATAAATTAAATCAAATTTAATTTACCTGATTTGGGTAATCCTATTACCCTGTAGATGATCCTGATTGCAGCGGAAGGTTCTGGATCTTAGCCACGCAAGCGCCTGGCCTCTACCGGTATCCACTCGGGTTGGATCTGGAGATCCTCTTCTTCTCTATCACACCTCCAAAAATCAGATCTGGATCTGATCTGGAGGATCTTCAAAACTCTTTTGAAGATCTGCAGTCGTCCTTTTGCAGCAGCGCAGCCTTCTTGCTTTTGATCGCCTTTCCTTGATCTGAATCGCACCAAACTAAGTCCAAAACACCTTTTGGACGTGGGTGAGGAAGAGGAGAAGAGACTATGGCATGGAGAAGGAGGGGAGAGGCAGCCTTGGGGCGTGGAGAATTATTCATTCATATATTTTTGGGTTGGGCGCAGGGTCTTATTTATAGACCTCTTGTGATCCAACTCCTCTTCCTCTCAACCAATCACAACCCTTTGTGAAATCAGATCTAAATCTGATTGGTTGGAATAGAGACCCCTGGATTCCTCCTTAGAGGGCGCCTAAGACCAGTCAAACTGGATTCTTAGTAGAACTCTGATTGGAATCCAAAAGGGAGGTGGAGTCCTTGTCCAACAAGGACTCCTAGGCGCCTCCTACTTGGGCTCACGCCACCCTTGGCGTGCGCCCTTCTCCTTGCCAGGTTCTGGCAGGGGGACAAGGCCCCCACCAGCTCTCCAATAGGTGCATGACATGTGGTCAAAAGTCAAAGGGTCAATGGTCAACGTTTGACCAGTCAAAGGTAGACTTTTGACCAAAGTCAAAGAACAAGAAATGGCAGGTGACCAAAAATGGCAGGTAATGTCTTACAAATAAGACAACCTATTCTGACTTGGACAACCTCCAGTCAGACCATATGAAGGCCTCTGATTGAGCACAAACTCCTTTGGCTCAGTCAGGACAACTTATTTATGATAGTAAAAGAAGAACGTTAGGTTCAATCGAGTGCTAGCACGATTTCCTTGAACCTAATTGAATCTCATTCAGATCAATTGAACTAGATCAGTTCAATTGATGATCACCAGATTCAAACCCTTGTTTGTGTGACCCAGTTAGGTTCAGTTCTGTATGGTAATGGGATATGTCATGATCTCTATCATAGACATCATCGAAACTCCTTTCGATGGATCAGAACTCTTCTGATTCGAACAGCTAGAATGATCGATCATCTAAATCATTCTAATTGCTCCCAAAATCCACCAGTGACACCTAGCAGTATATGGTGGCAACCCATCAGAGCTGAATGCGAACCTCTTGGTGCAGCTACCTGTGTGATTCAGTTCTTCTATCTTGAGCCCCGATCAGATTAGGGTTAAGGTGAACTCGTCAAACCCTAGTCTCTGTCATATGATGTAATCATTCGATTCGAGTCCAATGTGAAAATCTAAATAGAAACTCTTTCTATTATTTCACTCTACCATGGCCATGGGCTTTCTGGACTTGATTCTCATGATCATCATAGGGCTACTCCTCTACCACCGAGGTAGATAGATTCCCATCTTGATGCAATCCAGTTCCTACAATGAACATGCTATAGCCAACATACACCTCAGGGTTCCATATGGCTAGGAGACCGAGTAATGGTGTAGTCAAACTATAACACCCTCAAGGTGAACTGCCGATGCATCTCAGGTCAAAGAACCAGACACACTACTGCAGCATCGAGTCAGTCATTGACGAGAAGGTAGACTTCCTAATGACTACTCGAGGTGGTCACGCTCAGTGCCCTCGTTCTCTAACGAGTACCTGTACTCTCGCTCCGGTGTCTCCACACCGTAGACTCAAGACTCATCTACTAAAGAGAAGCGATCGTACACCAACCTTCCGGATCAATCACCATCCTCGTGATGATCCTATGGTCGGGAGCTGTTTATGAGTTAATAATGATTATTCATGTCTTAAATTTTCAACTCTTGAAAATATGAATTATCATTACCATTAACTCAAAGGATGTATCACAGACACTAAATACACATGTGTGATAGAAAATAACCCATTTCATTAATTATAGTCAAAATTATAATTTTGCCCCTAGAAGTGTATTACAAGTGTCAGCCAATTCTGGCTTCTAGGGCACATATATCTAACAATCTCCCACTTGTCCTAAAGCCAATTGGCTACAAGTCTAAGTCCCATCTTCTCAAGGTGGGCTTCGATCTTCTGCTGGCCCAACGGCTTTGTAAGTGGGTCTGCCACATTATCTGTGGAGTTGACTCTCTTGACCTCAACGTAACCTTTCTCAAGGTAATCGCGGATGAGATGATATCACCGTTTGCTTGGAACTCTTCCAGCACAAACAGTCTGCCAGATGTCGACTTTCGATCATCTATATCGGACATGAAGTCCGAGTCTGTGTATCCCTGAGGACTTGGAGTTCTCCATTACCAAAGACCAACATCATATCCTTAGTTCTTCTCAAGTACTTAAGGATACATTTCACAGAAGTCCAGTGTTCTTCACCTGGATTTGACTGATATCTGCTTGTGACACTCACAGCATGGGCTATATCAGGTCGTGTACATAGCATGGCATACATGAGGCTCCCTATTGCAGAAGCATAAGGGATCTTGCTCATGCGTTCTATTTCCTCAGGTGTGCTAGGGGCACATCTTCTTGGAAAGATGAATACCATGTCTGAAGGGTATTAATCCCCTCTTAGAGTTTTCCATACTAAACCTCTTTAGTACTTCCTCTATGTACATCTTCTGTGAAAGTCCTAGCATCCTATTCGGTCTATCCCTATAGACCTTAATTCCTAGAATAAAGGATGCTTCACCTAGGTCTTTCATGGAGAATTCCTTAGGACAACCACATCTTGACTGATGTCAACATGGGAATATCATTCCCAATAAGGAGGATGTCATCCACGTACAATACGAGGAAGACAACAGCGCTCCCACTGACCCTTTTGAAAACACATGGTTCCTCTTCATTTTTGATGAAACCAAACTTTTTGATCACATCATTGAAACGAGTGTTCCAGCTCCGAGATGCTTGCTTAAGTCCATATATGGACCTTTGCAGCTTGCAAACCTTGTGATCAGTATCACTGGATGTGAAACCTAGCGGCTGTTCCATATAGATATCTTCCTCAAGATATCCATTTAGGAATGCCGTTTTCACGTCCATTTGCCATATTTCATAATCGAAATAGGCTGCAACAGCAAGCAATGTGCGGATGGATTTTAGCATAGCTACCGGGAAAAGGTATCCTGATAGTCAATGCCTTCACGTTGACTATAACCTTTTGCCACCAGTCTAGCCTTGAATGTCTCCACATTCCCATCTGCACCAATCTTTCTCTTGAAGATCCATTTACACCCAATAGGTACTATACCTTCTGGTGGATCTACCAAGGTCCAGACTTGGTTTGAGTGCATCGAGTCAATTTCTGACTTCATTGCCTCTAAGCCATTTCTCGGAGTCGATATCTGATATCGCCTCGTTGTAGGTTTTGGGATCATCACCATGAGCACCATTACCTATGAGGAACATTTTCCTCTATTTCCTCTGAAATAATACCTAAGTATCTTTCAGGAAGGATGGGAAACTCTTTCCGATCTACGAGGTGGAGGAGGTA
Organism: Cocos nucifera; assembly: GCA_006176705.1. NCBI lineage: Eukaryota > Viridiplantae > Streptophyta > Magnoliopsida > Arecales > Arecaceae > Cocos > Cocos nucifera. Next base: position 35,033 of record QRFJ01001739.1, read on the forward strand.
GTGTTCTTATTGGCTCAACCTGATTTGGTTCCACTTGGTCCTTAGCTCGTTGCTGCTTGTGAGACTTTCTCATCAAGCTTGAATCTGCTTTCCAATGCCACTATCTTGAATAAACTATTTTTCAAGAAAGATGGCATGTCGACTCACAATCACATTGTGGTCTTCTGGAATGTAGAAATAGTATCCTAATGACTCTTTAGGATATCCTATGAATCGAGCTCTAAAGGACCTAAACTCTAACTTGTCCGCTTGTTGTCTTTTGACATGAGCCGGACAACCCCAAATTCTGAGATGACTCAGACTTGGTTTCTTACCGTGCCATATCTCATACGGTGTGGTAGGAACGGTTTTAGAAGGGAACCCTATTCAGTAAATAGATTGCAAGTTAACAATGAATGTCCCCAAAGAAAATCAGGAAGGTCTGTGAAGCTCATCATGGATCGAACCATATCCAATAGAGTCCGATTTCTCCGTTCTGAAATCCCCGTTGAGTTGAGGTGTTCCTGGTGGAGTCCATTGAGAGACTATGCCATTTTTCTTAAGATAGTCTAGGAATTCCCGGCTAAGGTATTCACCTCCTCGATCTGATCGAAGAACCTTAATGGGTTTTTCCAGTTTGTTTTTCTACTTCATGTCTGAATTCTCTTGAACTTTTCAAAAGGCTTCAGACTTATGTCTCATAAGATACACATACCCATACCTAGACAGATCATCGGTAAAGGTTAATGAAGTAGACAAAATTGCCTCTAGCCGGCACATCAAATGGGCCGCACACATCAGTATGTACTAGGGCAAGGAGATCTGTGGCCCTTTCCCCATGTCCTAACAAAAGGGAGCTTTAGTCATTTTGCCATTGAAGACAAGATTCACAAGTTGGATATGACTCAAAAGTCAATGGACTCAATAGCCCATTTTTCTCCAATTTGTTAATCCTATCTTCTGCTATATGACCTAATCTCAGGTGCCATAGATATCTGTCGTTTGGACTATCCCTAGGTCATTTCATGGCATTCACGTTTTGCTCGATAGTTAAAAATAGATACATCAATATGTAACTGATAAAGACCATTAATAAGGAAACCACTTTGCAATTTTATTTCTTTCATAAAGAATGTTACAATGGTCCTTAAGAAAACTAATTACATAGCCTTCTAGTGCTAGGCATGAAACAGAAATCAAATTTCTGCTTGCTGCAGGCACATAATAACAGTCTTTTAAAACTAAGTCTAAACCAGATGGTAGTCGAAGAGGGTATGTTTCCCACCGGCTACTGGTAGCAACTCTTGCTCCATTTTTGATGCACGGGATCATCTCACCATCCCTCAGCCTCCTGCTATCCTCAAGACCCTGCATAGAAGTGCACAAATGAGCACTAGAACCAGAGTCAAGCACCCAACTGGATGCAGAAGAAACCGTAAGGTTAGACTCAATAACGAGCATACCTCCAGAAGGACCTGCCTCCTTCTTATTCTTTAGGGTGGCCAGGTAAGTAGGGCAGTTCCGCTTCCAATGGCCGTCATTGTTGCAATGAAAATACTTTTCTTTGTCAGCGACCTTCTTTTTGAGCTCTGCCTTTTTCTTCTTTCCTCCTTCCACCTTCTGCTTTTTCACAGACTTCTTCTTCTTTTCAAAAGACTTTCTCTTGGAAGAAGTCCGTTCCATAGCAAGCACTGAGCCTTTAGAACCTTTCATAGAAAGCTCAGCGGTAACCAGCATATTCATAAGTTCGGCCAGAGAATTTTGAAGTTTATGCATATGGTAGTTCATGATGAACTGCCCATATGCATCAGTCAAGGATTGCAGAATTATATCATTCTGCAGATCCAAGTCCAACCTCACTCCGAGCTTCTCAAGCTCTTCCAAGTCCTTGATCATCATCAGACAATGATCTTGGACTGACTGCCCATCACGCATCTTAGCCTTGAATAGTCGTTTAGTGACTTGATACTTGGCTGCGCGACTCTGTTCACCAAACATCTCTTGTAGGTGAGCCAACATTTGGCAGACAGTCCTGATATCTTCATGTTGGCACTGAAGCTCATCAGACATCGAGCCCAACATGTAGTATCTGGCCTTATTATCTTCGTCCAATCCACTTTTTCAAGAGACGCTCTCTGTTCAGTGGATGGACGAGCTGGTAAGGTGGGAGGGTCCTGGTCCAATACATGAGTTAACTTCTCTGAACCCAAAATAATTTTGAAGTTTTGGAGCCAATCCTTGTAATTGGGTCCGATCAGTCTATGGGTGTCTAGGATACGTGCTAGTGGGTTGGATGCAGACATTTTTCTGTAGAGAGTCAAAGTTTCTAGTTAGATATTGTAATTAAGACTTGACCAATTTATTTAGAGGATTTTATTTTTAAATAAATTAGCTCCCACTATTTTCTTGGATCCCTACACTCCCTCTGTAGAGATGCAAAAATCTCCATGATTAATGATTTCTAGTGGGTGGTGCGGTCTCACCAACTGACTCATCACCTCACCTAACAGTTATTGGTGATGGGTTAGCCAATGAGTGAACAACTCTTGTTCAATGATTCTCTAATCATGGTGCACCCAAACTTGGTCTCTAATTCATGAATCTCACCGTATCCGAAATATTGATCCACTCCTTAGTTAAGTCAGACCCACCATTTGCATAGATTGGATTCCTAATTGAGTCTCTCACCGTATCCAAAATATTGAGCCCAATCCATCCTCCAGCCCATAGCATCCAATGCCTAATAGACATGGTTGCATCTTTTCCGGTGCAACTGAGCCACTGTAATCCAGTCCGAGAACAATCAACCTCCGGGAAGGGCCCGCACATCTACAATGGTGGAAGACCTTAGACTTAATCTTTTCTTAGGGAGATTTGATTTAGGTCTCATTAAACTAGACTTGACATAGTCATAACCAATTATGACTAACCTAGTGGCATGGGTTAGCTCAGGATTATTGACCACCTCAGATCAGAACTGAGTCAACAAATATGGCCAGGTAAGTGAGACCGGTGGAAGGGAATATGCCATTAACTCGACAAGAATGCATTCGAGTCGAGTAGCTTCCAATTAAAAATCCAGTCGGTCGTATGTGCCAAACTTACCTTAGACACCAAATTGTTGAGTCAGAACCAATTGGGTTAGCCTACAATCCAGACTCTAACCACTGAGCCTAATTAGGTCTTAGCTTGATCGATCACTCATGTGACTCGATCTTGACCCAGACTTAATCCTATTAGGCTGGTCAATTTAAGCATTGTTGATCCCATCTAACCAACTCTTGATTCGGTTTGATCAACCGCTTAGACCTAATTGAGCTACCCAAGCCCGAACCCAATATTATGAATATGTCTTAGATCTGAAATTCTCAATTTTAGACCTAATTATATATTTCCATAATCTTAATTCTTAATTAAGTTTAGGGTTCATAAACAAAATATGTACAATAAATCCTAGGGTTTCAGGATCTAGGGTTTTGCAGAAAGTAAGTTTTGGGTTTTTGATTAAGGACGAATGCACGCAGCACCCCTACACATCATAAGAACACCCCATCGAATGGGAAGGAGAGGGCCTTTAAATCCCTTCTTCGTTCTTATGATCCGGACGGCCAAGGAGAACGCCTTAATCAGGAACATGTAAATCTACAAAACTAGTTATAGATCTATATCATATATCTCATATATAAAAATTGATCTAACTCAAGGCATATTTTGCATACATCTCATGTATCATAATCATGCATGTTTTCAGATCTAAATTATCTCATAATTAATCTAAAAAATTAGATTTAAATTGATCTAATCAAAATAAATTCTAATCTAGATAATTATGTAGAACTATTCTACAACTAGTCTAAACATGCATTCATCATATCTCATATGATATTTAAAATTAAATAATTTTTATTTGCTGTTTATCAGATGTTATTATAATACTTATAATATCAAAAAATAGTAAATAAGATAGATCTAAAATATGATTTAATCAAATTAAATCAAAGACATGCAAGAACTATTCTATAGAACTATTCTATTCTAGAACTAGTCATGCATATCTTCATAGTTCTTAGATCCAAATTATTTAATTTTAATTTTTTGATTTCAGATCTGATCACATCTCATGTGACATCTAAAATCACTCTAATTTTCTAATTAAAATAAAATTAAAATTAGATCTAAATAATTTTTAGAACCATGGCTCTGATACCAGTTGAAGGGAAATCCTGATTTCCCGGTCCAGGTTCGTTCCAGATCTGATTAGATCAAGAGATATATTTCAAAAATTTTCTCTTGATCTCAATCAGATCTTGATATATTTCAGATCTGATTCTTATTAGATTTTAATAAATAAAATAAAATAAGATAAATTAAATCAAATTTAATTTACCTGATTGGGTAATCCTATTACCCTGTAGATGATCCTGCTGATTGCAGCGGAAGGTTCTGGATCTTAGCCACGCAAGCGCCTGGCCTCTACCGGTATCCACTCGGGTTGGATCTGGAGATCCTCTTCTTCTCTATCACACCTCCAAAAATTAGATCTGGATCTGATCTGGAGGATCTTCAAAACTCTTTTGAAGATCTGCAGTCGTCCTTTTGCAGCAGCGCAGCCTTCTTGCTTTTGATCGCCTTTCCTTGATCTGAATCGCACCAAACTAAGTCCCAAAACACCTTTTGGACGTGGAGAGCAAGAGGAGAAGAGACTATGGCATGGAGAAGGAGGGGAGAGGCAGCCTTGGGGCGTATCTAATAGCATTGGAATTAGGGTTGGGCGCAAATAGGGTCTTATTTATAGACCTCTTGTGATCCAACTCCTCTTCCTCTCAACCAATCACAACCCTTTGTGAAATCAGATCTAAATCTGATTGGTTGGAATAGAGACCCCTGGATTCCTCCTTAGAGAGGCCCCCTAATTCACCTTAGTGGTGCCTAAGACTGGTCAAAGTTCTTAGTAGACTCTGATTGGAATCCAAAAGGGAGGTGGAGTCCTTGTCCAACAAGGGACTCCTAGGCGCCTCCTACTTGGGCTCACGCCACCCTTGGCGTGCGCCCCCTTCTCCTCTGCCAGGTTCTGGCAGGGGGACAAGGCCCCCACCAGCTCTCCAATAGGTGCATGACATGTGGTCAAAAGTCAAAGGGTCAATGTCAACGTTTGACCAGTCAAAGGTCAGACTGTTTGACCAAAGTCAAAGAACAAGAAATAGGCAGGTGACCAAAAATGGCAGGTGACCAAAAATGTCTTAATGTATCTCATAAATAAGACAACCTATTCTGACTTGGACAACCTCCAGTCAGACCATATGAAGGCCTCTGATTGAGCACAAACTCCTTTGGCTCAGTCAGGACAACTTATTTATGATAGTAAAAGAAGAACGTTAGGTTCAATCGAGTGCTAGCACGATTTCCTTGAACCTAATTGAATCTCATTCAGATCAATTGAACTAGATCAGTTCAATTGATGATCACCAGAATTCAAACCCTTGTTTGTGTGACCCAGTTAGGTTCAGTTCTGTATGGTAATGGGATATGTCATGATCTCTATCATAGACATCATCGAAACTCCTTTCGATGGATCAGAACTCTTCTGATTCGAGACAGCTAGAATGATCGATCATCTAAATCATTCTAATTGCTCCCAAAATCCACCAGTGACACCTAGCAGTATATGGTGGCAACCCATCAGAGCTGAAAATGCGAACCTCTTGGTGCAGCTACCTGTGTGATTAAGTTCTTCTATCTTGAGCCCCGATCAGATTAGGGTTAAGGTGAACTCGTCAAACCCTAGTCTCTGTCATATGATGTAATCATTCGATTCGAGTCCAATGTGAAAATCTAAATAGAAACTCTTTCTATTATTTCACTCTACCATGGCCATGGGCTTATGGACTTGATTCTCATGATCATCATAGGGCTACTCCTCTATACCACCGAGGTAGATAGATTCCCATCTTGATGCAATCCAGTTCCTACAATGAACATGCTATAGCCAACATACACCTCAGGGTTCCATATGGCTAGGAGACCGAGTAATGGTGTAGTCAAACTATAACACCCTCAAGGTGAACTGCCGATGCATCTCAGGTCAAAGAACCAGACACACTACTGCAGCATCGAGTCAGTCATTGACGAGAAGGTAGACTTCCTTAATGACTACTCGAGGTGGTCACGCTCAGTGCCCTCGTTCTCTAACGAGTACCTGTACTCTCGCTCCGGTGTCTCCACACCGTAGACTCAAGACTCATCTACTAAAGAGAAGCGATTGTACACCAATCCTTCCGGATCAATCACCATTCCTCGTGATGATCCTATGGTCAGGGAGCTGTTTATGAGTTAATAATGATTATTCATGTCTTAAATTTTCAACTCTTAAAAATAAGAATTATCATTATCATTAACTCAAGGGATGTATCATAGATACTAAATACACATTTATGATAAAAAATAACCCATTTTATTATATATAGTCAAAATTATAATTTTGCCTCTAGAAGTGTATTACAAGTGTCAGCCAATTCTGGCTTCTAGGGCATACATATCTAATAGAAAAGTCAGAATGTATGATGGTTATATGATAGGTAGGGAGAGCTGGAGTGCGGCAGTAGCGCTTCCCTAGAGATGCAGGGCTAACAGAGGCTCAATGATGCAGCAGTCGAGGAAGGTATCTCAGTAGAGAGCATCAGGATTCTCTAGAAAGATGGGCAGTGTAGGGCTGTTGAAGAGAAATTTTCCAAGGGATAATGATCGAAGGAAGGCTGAAGAAGCGACTATACATTTTTTGATATCTGAAAGGCGGAAAAGTAGTCAAAGATGTATTCAGTGGTTTGACCAGAGCATGGATTTACGAAGCCTTGGCAGTAATGGAGATGGATGATCTATGGAGGTCCAGCAGGTTTGGGCTGGGAGGCTGTAGAGTGGCACAGAGATGAGTCAGGAAGCGCTGGAGTGCTACAGGAGCGCTTTTTTAGAGGTACGAGATTGAGAGGCTCGGTGGTACAGCAGCCGAGGAGTGTATCTCAGTAGAGAGTGTTAGTGGTATCTCAGGAAGATCGGGTGCAGGTCTTAGGGAGAGCCAGGGAGTCTCTGGAAGCGTTAGGAGGTCTCTAGCAGTCGGAAGTATCATGGTTCAGATTTCTTCTATAGGAGCATGAGGAAGAGTCATGGTTTAGATGGAGGATGGTTCTTCGGGTGCAACTGAAGTGATGGCTGGTGTAGTGGCAGAAGAGAAGGACTAGGATGAAATTCTCTAGGATTCAGTCGCTAGTTTCAGAAGAGTTGAATGAGCTCTTGAGTTTTGCAGGTTCTCATGGGTTGTGGAGGTATCTGAGATGGCTTCGAAGGGGTCTACAAAGCACGAAGCATTTGAAGGGATAGTGACGGTGTTCGAGGTACAGCGGCAGGCCCAGTAGTGCAGCATTGGGTGGTTGGCCTCGAGGGACTCGATGATAGAGTCAACTTCTATGGCATCAAGTGGACTTCAGATATAGATGGAGCTCTAGAGAGGTAGCTTCACAATTAGAGAAGAATTTGACATGAGTTCAGAGTAGAGGGGTGCGGGAGGATCAATATCCTAGCATTAGTACAGGAGATGCATAGTTTTAGATGGAGCGACATGTGCAGGAGGACAGGCATAGTTTTGAGGAGATCATGTCAGGATTTATAGTGAGTGCTGGTATAGAAATGTTGTGGGTTCTCTAGGAAAGTCCAAGAAAAGTGATGCAGCAGCTAAGCAGAAGAGATCCTACAATTCTAGGTTGGTGTAGAGGTGCAAGCACAGGTCTTCAGTGGTGAAGGCATGTTAGATTTGTGTGCCCTAGAAGCCAGAATTGGCTAACACTTGTTATACACTTCTAAGAACAAAATTATAATTTTGACTATAAATAATAAAATAGATTATTTTCTATTATAATGTGTATTTAGTGTCTATGATATATCCCTTGAGTTAATGGCAATGATAATTCTTATTTTCAAGAGTTGAAAATTTAAGACATGAATTTTCATTATTAACTCATAAAATGCTCCTAACCATAGGATCATCATGAGGATGGTGATTGATCCAAAAGGTAGGTGTACAATCACTTCTTTATAATAGATGAGTCTTAAGTCTACGGTGTAGAGACACCGAAGTGAAAGTATAGATACTTATTAGAGAATGAGGGCACTGAGCATGACCACCTCGAGCAGTCATTAGGAATTCTACCTTCTCGTCGATGACTAGCTTGAAGTTGCAGTTGTTGTTTGGTTCTCTGATCTGAGGTACATCGGTAGTTCACCTTGAGGGTGTTATAGTTTGACTATACCATAACTCAGTCTTCTATCCATTCAAAATCCTGAGATGTATGTTGGCTATAGCATGTTCATTGTAGGAATTGGATTGCACCAAGAGAAAATCTATCTACCTCCGTAGATCAGGAGTAGCCCTATGATGATCATGAGAATCAAGTCGATAAGCCCATGGCCATGGCAGGATGAAATAATAGAAAGAGTTTCTATTAAAGTTTTCACATTGGACTTGAATCAAATAATTAATCATATGATGGATATTAGGAATTGACGAGATTACCTTAACCCTAATCCAATTGGGGCTCAAGATAGAAGAACTTAACCACACAGATAACTGCACTGAGAGGTTCATTTTTAGTTCTAATGGATTGCCACCATATGCTGCTAGGTGTCACTGGTGAATTTTGAGAGCAATTAGAATGATTTAGATGATCAATCATACTAGTTGTCTGAATCAGAAAAGTTTTGATCCATCGTAAGGTATTTCGATGATGTCGATGATAGAAATCATGACATATCCCATTACCATACTTAATTGAACCTAATTGGATCATACAAACAAGGGTTTGGATCTGGATATCATCAATTGGACTAATCCAATTCAATTGATTTGAATTAGATTCAATTAGATTTGAGGAAATCATGCTAGCACACGATTGAGCCTAATGTTCTCCTTTAATTTTCATTAAAGTTATTTCAACTAAGCCAAATATGTTTGGACTCACTCAGATACCTTTAGTTGGTCTGACTGGAGCTTGTCCAAGTTAAAAAAGGATTGTCTTAATTTATGAGATGAATTTGAGATAACACCTGCCATTTTCCATCACCTACTAAATCTTGTTTCGGATATTTGGTCAAACATTGACCTTTGACACTTAGACATCTGCCCATGTGTCATGCACCCATAGAAGAGAATTTTGGACCTTGTCCTCCTACTAAAAAGGAGATAGATAAAGGGTACATGCCTAGGGAGGCATGTGCCCCATGTGGATAATGCCTGGAGTCCCATACAGATGGGACTCCTGTTGCTTCAGGGAATCAAAGTGCATGGCGCCAAGAGAGATTTGTTTGACCAGTCTTGGCACCATCTAAGGATGATTCAGAGGGGCTCTTATCTGATTGGATCAGATGATGTCATCTCACCAATTGGATTTAGATCTGATTGCACAAAAGGCCATGATTGGTCGGGATGATGTGGCACTGCATGGCGCAGTAAGGTCTATATAAACCCTATCTGCGCCTAGGATCTAGATCTCTAGCCCATTGCCCATGCCACAAGGCTGCTCCTCTCCCTCCTCCATGCCATCATCAGGTCCTCTCTCTCCTATCCATACTCAAAGTTCTTTGGGCTTCAGTTTGGTGCGATCCAAGCAAAAGAAAGGTGACGAGAAAGAAAGAAGGCAGCACTGCTACAAGAGACGACACCCGATCTTCAAAAGAAGTTTTGAAGATCTTCCAAATTAAATCCAGATTTGATATTTGGAGAAGTGATAAAGAAGAACAAGATCTCTTGATCCTACCCAAGTGGATACCAGTAGAGGCCAGGCACTTGCGTGGCTAGATCTAGAACCTCAGGGAGGCATTAGGATCATCACAAGATAATCTGATTATCCACTACAAGATAAAATTAATTTAGATTTAATTTATCTTTTATTTTTATTTTATTTTTTATTAGATCAATGATATTAGATCTAAGAAATCTTAGATCTGATCTAGATCTAAGAAAATTTTTTTTGAAATATCTCTCTTGATCCAATCAGATCTGAACCAACCTGACCCGAGAAACAAGATTTTTTCTTCAACTGGTATCAGAGCTAGGTTCTATTAGATCTAATTTTAATTTATTTTGATCTAATAATTAGATGATTTCATTGGTCACACGAGATGTGATTAGATCTAAAATTAAAAAAATTAAAAATTAAATAATTTAGATCTAAGTTGTTCAAGATGCATGACTAGTTGTAGAATAGAATTGTTCTATGTATAGTCTTGCATGATCATAATTTAATTTAATTAGTTATAATTTTTAGATCTATTTATTTACTATTATTTAATATTATAAATATTATAATAAGATCTAAAAAATAAAAAATAAAATTATTTAATTTTTGTTCATATGAGATATGGCGAATGCATGTTTAGACTAGTTGTTAAATAGTTCTACATAATTATCTAAAATAAAATTTATTTTGATATGATCAATTTAAATTTAATTTTTTAGATAATTATGAGATAATTTAGATCTAAAAATATGCATGATATGATACATGAAGATGTATGCAAAACATGTTTATAGTTAGATCAATTTTTATATATGAGATGTATGATGTAGATCTAACTAGTTTTATAGTTTTTATATTTTTGATTAAGACGTTCCCCTTGGCTGTCTAGTCATAAGAATAAAGTAGAATTTAAATATCCTCCCCTCTCATTCGATGGAGTGTTCTTATGATGTGTAGGGGTGCTACACGTTCGTCCTTAATCAGAAATCTAAAACTTATTTTCTGCAAAACCCAAGATCCTAAAATCCTAGAATTTTATTTACATATTTTATTTATAAATCTTAAACTTAATTAAGAATTAAGATTATGAAATATGTTAAATCTAAAAATTAAGAATTTTTAGATTTAAGATATATTTATAAAATTTGGTTCGGGCTTGGGTAGCTCAATTAGGTCTAGTGGTTGATCAAACTAAATCAAGAGTTGGTTAGATGGGATCAAGAGTGCTTAAATTAACCAGCCTAATAGGATTAAGTTCGGGTCAAAATCGAATCACATGAGTGATCGATCAAGCTAAGACCTAATTAGGCTCAGTGGTTAGAGTCTAGATTATAGGCTAACCTGATTGGTTTTGGCTCAATAATTTGGTGTCTAAGGTATGTCTGGTAGATACGATCGACTAATTTTTAATTGAGAGCTACTCGACTCGAATGCATTCTTATCGAGTTAATGGCATATCCCTTCCACTGGTCTTACTTACCTAACCATATTTATTGACCCAGTCCTGATCTAAGGTGGTTAACAATCCAAGCTAACCCATGCCACTAGGTTAGTCATAATTATTATGACTATTGTAAGTCGAGTTTAAAGAGATCTAAATCAAATCTTCCTAAGAAAAGATTAAGTCTAAAGTCTTCCACCATTGTAGATATACGGGCCCTTCTCGAGGTTGATTATTCTCGACTGATCAAAGTGGTTCAGTTGCACCATATCTATTAGGTATTGGATGCTATGGGCTGGAGGATAAATTGGGCTCAATATTTTGAATATGATGAGAGACCCAATTAAGAATTCAATCTATGTAGATGGTGGGTCTGACTTAACTAAGAAGTGGATCAATATTTTGGGCATGATGAGATTCATAAATTAGAGATCAAGTTTGGATGCACTATGATTAGAAAATCATTAGATAAGAGTTATCCATTCATTGGCTAACCCATCACCAATAACTGTTACGTGAGGTGATGAGTCAGTTGGTGGAACTGCACCACCCATTAGAAATCTATAATCATGGAGATTTTCACATGTCTATAGAGAAAGTGTAGGGATCCGAGAAAATAGTAGAAATTAATTTATTTAAAAATTAAACTCCTAAATAAATTAGTTTAGTCTTAATTATAATATCTAATTAGAAACTTTTACTATTTATAGGAAAATGTCTGCATCCAATCCACTAGCATGTATCTTGGACACCCATAGACTGATCGGATGCAATTATAAGAATTGGTTTCAAAACTTCAAAATTATTTTGGGTACTGAGAAGTTAACTCATATATTGGACTAGGATCCCCCCACCATACCAGCTCATCCATCCATTGAACAGAGAGCATCTCTTGATAAGCGGATGGATGAAGATAACAAGGCTAGATACTACATGTTGGGCTCGATGTCTAATGAGCTTCAGTGCCAACATAAAGATATTAGGACTGCTCACCAAATGTTGGCTCACCTATAAGCGATGTTTGGTGAATAGAGTCATGCAGTCAAATATTAGGTCACTAAACAACTATTCAAGGCTAAAATGCATAATGGGCAGTCAGTCCAAGATCATTGTCTGATAATGATCAAGAACTTGGAAGAGCTTGAGAAGCTCGGAGTGAAGTTGGACCTGAATCTGCAGAATGATATTATTCCGCAATCCTTGACTGATGCATATGGACAGTTCATCATGAACTACCATATGCATAAACTACAAAATACTCTGGTCGAGCTTATGAACATGCTGGTTACTACTGAGCTTTTAATGAAAGGTTCTAAAGGCTCAGTATTTACTATGGAACGAACTTCTTCCAAGAGAAAGTCTTTTGAAAAGAAGAAGAAGTCTATAAAAAAGCAAAAGATAGAAGGAGAAAAGAAAAAGAAGGCAGAGCTGAAAAAGAAGTCCGTTGATAAAGAAAAATGTTTCCATTGCAATACTGACGGCCACTGAAAGTGGAACTGCCCTTTATACCTAGCCATCCTAAAGAATAAGAAGGCAGGTCCTTTTGGAGGGATGCTCGTTATTGAATCTAACCTAACGATTTTTTCTACATCCAATTGGATGCTTGACTCTGGTTCTAGTGCTCATTTGTGCACTTTCATGTAGGGTCTTGAGGATAGCAGGAGGCTGAGGGATGGTGAGATGATCCTATGCATTGAAAATGGAGCAAGGGTTGCTACTATGATCGTGAGAATCTATCCTCTTCGACTACCATCTAATTTAGATTTAGTACTTAGAGACTATTATTATATGCCTGCAGCAAGCAAGAATTTGATTTATGTTTCATGTTTAGCATAAGAAGGCTATGCAATTAATTTTCTTAAGGACCATTATAACATTCTTTATAAAAAAAATAAAATTATAAGTGGTTTTCTTATTAATGGTCTTTATCAGTTACATATTGATGTATCTATTTTTAATATCGAGTAAAATATGAATGCCATAAAATCAAAACAACCTAGAGATAGTCCAAACGATAGATATCTATGGCACCTTAGACTAGGTCATATAGCAGAAGATAGGGTTAACAAATTAGAGAAAATCGAGCTATTGAGTCCATTGACTTTCGAGTCATATCCAATTTATGAATCATATTTTCATGGCAAAATGACTAAACTCTCTTCTGTAGGACATGAGAAAAGGGCCACAGATTTACTTGCCCTAGTACTTGCTGATGTGTGCGGCCCATTTGATGTGCTGGCTGGAGGTAATTTTGTCTATTTCATAACCTTCATCGATGATTTATCTCGGTATAGGTATGTGTATCTTATGAGACAGTTTGTTAACTACTATATATTTATTGAATAGGGTTCCTTCTAAAATCGTTCCTACTACACCATATGAGATATGGCATGGTAAGAAACCAAGTCTGAGTAACCTCAGAATTTGGAGTTGTCTGGCACATGTCAAAAGACAATAAGCAGACAAGTTAGATTATAGATCCTTTAGAGCTTGATTCATAGGATATCCTAAAGAGTCATTAGGATATTATTTCTATATTCCAGAAGATCACAATGTGATTGTGAGTCGACATGCTATCTTTCTTGAAAAATAGTTTATTCAAGATGGCAGCATTGAAAAGCAAATTACGCAAGAGAAGAAAGTCTCCCAAGAGCAAAGAACTAAGGACCATTTGGAACCAAATCAGGTTAAGCCAATACAATCACTACCTCCTCCATCTCGAAGATTGAAAAGATTTTTCATCCCCCTAAGAGGTACTTAGGTACTATTTTAGAGAAAGTAGAAAAATTATTCCTCGTAGGTAATGGAGCTCATGGTAATGATCCAAACATCTATAACAAGGTGATATCCAATATCGACTCTAAGAAATGGTTAGAGGTAATGAAGTCAGAAATTGACTCGATGCACTCAAACCAAGTCTAGACCTTGGTAGATCCACCAAATGGTATAGTACCTATTGGGTGTAAATGGATCTACAAGAGAAAGACTGATGCAGATGAAAATGTAGAGACATTCAAAGCCAAATTAGTGGCAAAAGGTTATAGTCAGCGTGAAGGCATTGACTATCAGGATATCTTTTCGCCAGTAGCCATGCTTAAATCCATTCGTACATTGCTTGTTGTTACCGCCTATTTCGATTATGAAATATGACAAATGAATGTGAAAATGGCATTCTTAAATGGATATCTTGAGGAAGATATTTATATTGAACAATCACTGGGTTTCACATCTAGTGATACTGATCATAAAGTATGCAAGCTACAAAGGTCGATATATAGACTTAAGCAAGCATCTCGAAGCTGGAATACTCATTTTAAAGATGTGATCAAATTATATAGTTTCATCAAGAACAAGGAGGAATCATGTATTTTCAGAAAGGTCAGTAGGAGCGCTATTGTCTTCCTCATACTGTACGTGGATGATATCCTCCTTATTGGGAATGATATTCCTATATTGACCATGGTTAAAATATGGTTATCTAAGAAATTCTCCATGAAAGACCTAGAAGAAGCATCCTTCATTCTTGGAATCAAAGTCTATAGAGATAGACCCAATAGGATGCTAGGTCTTTCACTGAAGAAGTACATAAAAGAGGTGCTAAAGAGGTTTAGCATGGAAAACTCCAAGAGGGGTTTGGTACCCTTCAGACATGGCATTCATCTCTCCAAGAAGATGTGCCCTAGCACACCTGAGGAGATAGAATGCATGAGCAAGATCTCTTATGCTTCTACAATAGGGAGCCTCATGTATGCCATGTTATGTACACGACCTGATATAGCCCATGTTGTGAGTGTCACGAGCAAATATCAGTCGAATTCAAGTGAAGAATACTGAACTTCTATGAAATGTATCCTTAAGTACTTAAGAAGAACTAAGGATATATTCTTGGTTTTTGGTAATAGAGAACTCCAAGTCCAGGGATATACAGATTTAGATTTTATGTCCGATATAGATGATTGAAAGTTGACATCTAGAAATCTATTTATGTGTAATGGTGGTGCTGTCAGTTGGAAGAGTTTCAAATAGACAGTAATAGCAGATTCCACTATGAAAGCAGAATACATCGCTACGTCAAAAGCTGCAAAGAAGAAATCCTGGTACAAGAAGTTCACTGTAGAGATCAGAGTGATGCCATCAGATGCCATTCCTCTACACTGCGATAATAATGGCACCATAGCCCTTGCTAAAAAGCTGAGATCTCATCAGAAATCCAAACACATCAAGTGGCGATACCACCTCATCCGTGATTACCTCAAGAAGGGATACGTCGAGGTCAAGAGAGTCGACTCCGCAAACAATGCGACAGACCCACTTATAAAGCCATTGGGACAATAGAAGATCGAAGCCCACCTTGAGAATATGGGACTTAGATTTATAGCCAATTGACTTTAGGTCAAGTGGGAGTTTGTTAGATATGTCTGCCCTAGAAGCCAGAATTGGCTGACACTTGTTATACACTTCTAAGAACAAAATTATAATTTTAACTATAAATAATAAAATGAATTATTTTCTATCACAATATTTATTTAGTGTTCGTGATACATCTCTTGAGTTAATGACAATGATAATTCTTATTTTCAAGGGTTGAAAATTTAAGACATGAATTTTTATTATTAACTCATAACATGCTCGTGACCGTAGGATCATCATGAGGATAGTAATTGATCCGAAAGGTTAGTGTTTAATTGCTTCTTTATAGTAGATAAGTCTTAAGTCTATGGTGTAGAGACATCAGAGTGAGAGTATAAATACTCGTTAGAGAATGAGGGCACTGAGCGTGACCACCT
This sequence comes from Cocos nucifera, assembly GCA_006176705.1. NCBI lineage: Eukaryota > Viridiplantae > Streptophyta > Magnoliopsida > Arecales > Arecaceae > Cocos > Cocos nucifera. Next base: position 51,022 of record QRFJ01001739.1, read on the forward strand.
CGAGCAATCATTAGGAATTCTACCTTTTCGTCGATGACTAGCTCGAAGCTGCAGTTGTGTGTCAGATTTTCTGACCTGAGGTGCATCGACAGTTCACCTTAAGGGTGTTATAATTTAACTATACCATAACTCGGTCTTCTAGCTATTCAAAATCTTGAGGTGTATGTTGGCTATAGCATATTCATTATAGAAATTGGATTGCACCAAGAGAAAATCTATCTACCTCGGTAGATGAGTAGCCCTATGATGATCACGAGAATCAAGTCGATAAGCCCATGGCCATGTCAGAGTAAAATAATAGAAAGAGTTTTTATTAAGATTTTCACATTAGACTTGAATCAAATGATTAATCATATGATGGATATTAGGGTTTGACGAGATTACCTTAACCCAAATTCAGTCGAAGCTCAAGATAGAAGAACTTAACCACATAGGTAATTACACCGAGAGGTTTATTTTTAGTTTTGATGGGTTGCCACCATATGCTGCTAGGTGTCATTGGTGAATTTTAAGAGCAATTAGAATGATTTAGATGATCAATCATACTAGTTGTCTGAATCAGAAAAGTTCTGATCCATCGAAAGGTGTTTCAATGATGTCGATGATAGAGATCGCGACATATCTCATTACCATACTTAACTAAACCTAAATGGATCACACAAACAATGATTTGGATTTAGATATCATCAATTGGACTAATCCAATTCAATTGATTTGAATTAGATTCAATAAGGTTTAAGAAAATCATGCTAATGTTCTTCTTTAATTATCACTAAAGTTGTCTCGACTGAGCCAAATATGTTTGGACTCACTCAGGTACCTTTACTTGGTCTGGTTGGAGCTTGTCCAGGTCAAAAAAGGGTTATCTTAATTTATGAGATGAATTTGAGACAACACCTGCCATTTTCCATCACCTGCTAAATCTTGTTTCGGATATTTGGTCAAACATTGATCTTTGACACTTAGACATCTGCCCATGTGTCATGCACCCATAGGAGAGAATTTTGGACCTTGTCCCCCTCCTATAAAGGAGATAGATAAAGAGTGCATGCCTAGGAAGGTGTGTGCCCCATGTGGATAATGCTTGGAGTCCCATACAGATGGGACTCCAATTGCTTCAAGGAATCAAAATGCATGGCACCAAGAGAGACTTGTTTGACCAATCTTGGTGCCATCTAAGGATGATTCAGAGGGGCTCTCATCTGATTGGATCAGATGATGTCATCTCACTAATCAAATTTAGATCTGATTGCATAAAAGGCCATGATTGGCTGGGATGATGTGGCACTACATGGCGCAATAGGGTCTATATAAACCCTATCTGCACCTAGGATCTAGATCTCTAGCCCGTTGCCCATGCCACAAGACTGCTCCTCTCCCTCCTCCATGCCATCTTTAGGTCCTCTCTCTCCTATCCATACTCGAGAATCTTTGGGCTTTAGTTTGGTGCGATCCAAGCAAGAGAAAGGCAATGAGAAAGGAAGAAGGCAGCACTGCTACAAGAGATGACACCCGATCTTCAAAAGAAGTTTTGAAGATCTTCCAAATCAGATCCAGATTTGATATTTGAAGAAGTGATAAAAAAGGAGAAGATCTTCAGATCCTATCCGAGTGGATACCGATAGAGACTAGGCACTTGCATGGCTAGATCCAGAATCTCAGGAAGACATCAGGATCATCACAGGATAATCTGATTATCCGCTATAAGGTAAAATTAATTTAGATTTAATTTATCCTTTATTTTTATTTTATTTTCTTTTATTAGATCAATGATATCAGATCTAAAAAGTCTCAGATCTGATTTAAATCCAAGAAAAAAATTTTTGAAATATCTCTCCTAATCCAATTAGATCTGAATGAACCTAATCCAAAAAATAGGATTTTTCCTTCAAGACGGTCATCCCAAAGGCCTCAAGGGTGCACAACAGCTGAAGAGGATTGACGGAGGCGATGTTTGCATAGGTGCTGTTGAGTGCGTAGGAACAGTGTGATCATGCAGGAGGGCATTACCGAGAGGTTTGCCAAAGCTTGGGAGCACCAAGATGGAGATTGTGAGGATTTATGATGCTCCCAAGCCTTGGGAGGCCACGGGTGGAGCCAGAGTAAGGGCTCCGGAGAGGCTAGGATAGATGTGGTCCTAGGGCTAGGATAGAAGTTGTCCTAGGGTAGAGGTAGCATGTAGCTCTTCGCAGGCTTGAGGGCCTCAAGGGGCTTGGTTGGTGCTTTGGAGATCTAGAACACAAAGTGGAGCAAGGAACCAAAGACAAAGCTTGAAGGCTATAGAAAAAAGATTTTTTGCAGGTTAGCCAGCTCAGTCCAAAACTGAATCAGTTAAGTCTCAAAGCATAGGCAAAACAGAGAGCTGCGCGTTCAAAACTACTAGCACAGCACAGGATTGGGCTGGCTCAGTTTTAGATTGAGCCGACCAAGTGGAACTTAGCCGGCTCAATGTTGAGACTGAGCTGGCTCACTGCACGGGCATAGTTACACGAGGGTCTATTTTGGGCTAGGGCCTGGGATGATCCTAGGGGTCTTAAGGCCTGATTTGAGAGATCTTAAGGGGGCTAATTCATATATGGATTGGGTCTAGATCTAGAGGATGAGAGCATATGAGACATGGGTGTACATGGACTCAGTGAGTGCATTCATGTATTGGGTTAGCCGGAGAGTTTTTTGGTCGGGCCTAATGGCTTTGTATAAATACATAGGTTTTATTAGGATTTTCAAGGTTGGAATCAATATAGACCTTTTCTCCCTCAACTCTCTTCTTCTCTTTTCTCTAGAGTTGCCGCCCTAGGGTTCTTGAAGAAGACCTAGAGAAGGGAACATCTCCGTCAAGCCCAAGGAGGGAGGCATCCCATCATAGATCCAGGTGGAGGATCGATGGTGTGCTGCCCATAAAGAACATCGTAGGTTCCTTCAGATCCATGCTAAAGATCAGAAGCTTCCACAACATGGTATAAGGGTGCTTGTGATGTCAAGGATGATTGATGTTCGAGCGATATCATGGGTCTACAATTTGGTATTAGAGCTAGGTGATGCCTAAAATGTTGTGGACGATAATAGAAATACAGTGATGTTGGGAATATGCGCTCTTCCCACACAGATCGACGTGGCTGTCGGTGATTAGCCAAGCAATCTAGAAAGTACTTCTTAGAGATCTTTATGAAAGCACGATCAAATAAATCAAGAAATAGAGAAGAAGAGAAGAAGAGATTTCTGAGAGAAAAGAGCTTCTATTCAGTATATTTCAGCACACTTACAACCTTGACCTATTTTCAGTATATATACTTTACAAAAGGTCAAACCCAAGCTCATAGAAAAACTTTCCAAACCCAAACAACCTACGTATATAAAATAATAATCTACAAAAATTGAGCTGGCCCAGTTTCAGACTAAGCCGACTAACCTACGACTAGGTCGGCTCAGTCCCATACTGAGCTGACCCAGTTGTGTACCATGCCAATAGTCCAAAAATGCTACTTTCTGTTTGGATTTTTCTCTGAGACCTAGCCGATCCAGTCCTGGACTGAGCTGACCCAGTTTCCAACTGAGCCGACTCAGTCTCAGAGTGAGCCGGCCTAGTTTCTAAACTTTACTATTGAGATTGATTCTTCTTCCGGCTCGCTCCCATCTTTCCATGACCTATCTTCTCATGTTTTCAAGACTTGGGAGTACCACTTCTAAGCTCACATTCTCCACCTTGGTGCTTCCAAGTCCTTGTGAATTCATCTCTTCTCAACAGACCCATCCATCCCACACATCTCTGAAAGCTATCTCTGGGGAGTACCTTCGTAAGTGCATCAAACTAATTCTCCTTGGTATAGACCTTCATCAGTTCCACTTCACCTTCCTCCACTAGCTCTCTATTCCTATGGTACCTCACATCTATATGCTTTGTGCACGCATGATAGACTGGGTTCTATGCCAACAATAGAGCACTCTGACTATCATTGAATAGTGTAACCTTGCTCTGCTCCACCCCTAACTCATCAATCAGTCTCCTAAGGCAAAGGGCTTCCTTTGCAGCCTCCATTATCCCAATGTACTCGACTTTTATGGTAGACAAGATCATGATTAGCTGAAGGATTGATCTCCAAGACATCGGTCCACCATATATGTAGAAGAGGTATCCAGTAGTAGATCTCCTTGTATCAAGATCACCAGCATAATTTGTATCAACAAATCCTTCTAGAGGATCTGAACCTTTACACATCTTCACAGATTGTTCTCCAAATCCTCTCGGCTACCCACCAAACACCAAACTATAATTTCTTATTCCATGCAGATATCTCAATATCCATTTCAATGCTTTCCAATATTCCTTCCCAAGGTTAGCCATGTATCTACTAACCATGCTCACAGCATTTGCTATATCTGATCTACAATACACCATAGTGTACATCACACTACCTACAGCATTTACATAAGAAATTTGTTCCATGTACTCTCTCTCTCTTTTTCTAATTGGGAGCACTGTAACTTGAAGAGAGACATATGGCTCGACAATGGCATCCCTGCAGGTTTGGCCTTCTCCATCCCAAACCTCTCCAGAACCTTCTGGACATACTTTTCTTGTGACAAATGGAGCACTCCTTTGCACCTATCTCTGCAAATCTCCATTCCAAGGATTTTCTCAGCTGGACCCAAATCTTTCATCTTAAATTCAGAAGATAATGTCCTTTTCAATCTTTTCACAACATCCATGCTTCTACTGACTATGAGCATATCATCTACATACAATAATAGGTACAGGACATCCTCCTCATCTACATCCTTGACATAGATACAACAATCATGTTCACATTTACTGAAACCCAGGCTCAAGATAAAGCTATCAAACCTTTGATACCACTAACGAGGGGATTGTTTCAAGCCAGACAAAGATTTTTTGAGTAAACACACCTTTTCTTCCTATCCCATCTCCATGAAACCATCTGGCTGCTTCATGTAGATTCTTTTCTCCAAAGTCCCATGAAGGAAGGCCGTCTTCACGTCCATCTGTTCCAATTTTATGTTATGCTGTACCACCAGTGACAGCAAAACTCTAATAGATGTACGACGCACCACAGGAGAGAAAATTTCTATGTAGTTAATCCCTTCCCTTTGTGAGCATCCCTTTTCTACCAACCTTGCTTTGAATCTGATTCCATATTGTTTTAAAGGTGCTTCTTTCTTTGTGAACACCCACTTTGAGCTAATAGATTGAGCAACCTCTGGAAGATCCACCAACTGCCATGCCTAATTCTTCTCAAGTGATTCCATCTCCTCCATCATGGCCCGCATCCATGAATCATGATCCTCACTCTCAATGGCCTCTACATAATTCTCTGGATCTTCATTAGCAGTGATGAGTGCATAGGAGATAACCTCATCAATGTCATATCTAACTAATCTTCTAATAGTATGCTGAGGCTTATGCAAAGCCACTCCCACTGGCATATCTCTGTCTGATGTCTGTGGCTGCTCCTGCACATTGATCTAAACTGTCGACCCTCCATGCTGATTTTCAATCTGAGATAATACTTTTCTGCCCAGCTCCACCTCAATAGAAACACTCCTGTAAGTGGATGTAATCTGCATGCCATCATTCTCTAATTGACCACCGTTGTTCACCTTTGTTTCTCCAGTTTCATCTATCCTAGACCTCCTCAAGATGCTCTTCTCATCAAAGATAATGTCCCTATTGATCACTAACTTCTTTGCCTGAGAGTCCCACAATAGGCATCCCTTGATTTCTTGTGGATACCCTATGAATGTCATCTTTTGAGATTTCAGGTCCAATTTGCTCCTCTCGGTTGCCTCTACATGTGCATAGACTATGCAATCGAAGACTTTTAGGTGGCCAAGCTCCACCTTCTTTCCACTCCAGACCTCTTCTGGAATGCCTCCATTCAACATAAAATGAGGAGACCTATTCACAAGAAAACAAGAAAAAATTAGAACATCACCCCAAAAGGACTTTAGGAATGATGTCTGCAGCCTCAAACTCCGTACCTTCTCGATCAGTGTTCGGTTCATCCTCTCCGTGATACCATTCTGTCGGAGAGTCATCCTCATTGTGTAATGGCATTTGATGTCATTTTCCTCACAGTACCTCCTAAACTTTAGGCTAGTATACTTCCCTCCATTATCCAACCTCAGACACTTTACCTATCTACCTGACTCCTTCTCTACTTCAGCTCTCTAGGCTCTGAATCGGGCAAACACCTCTGATTTTTTTTTGATCAGATAAATCCATACCTTCCTTGAGAAATCATCAATGAAAGTAACAAAGTATTTTATCCCATCTCTAGCTGATATAGGAGCTGGTCTCCACACATCTAAGTGCACTAAATCCAGCACTCCCTCACTACGCTTGGTACTTCTGACAAACTTCATCCTATGTTGTTTGCCAAAGATACACGGCTCATAAAGTTCTATGCCCTCCTTCTTTAGGGCTGAGATCATACCTCTTTTGCTTAGTTTTGTGAGCCCACGGTCACTCATATGACCTATCTGATAGAGCCACAGTCAATATAAAATCTGCTTCTCCTGTGCCGCTGCTAGCACCTCTGCACTATCATTTACCACTGAGCCTTCCATTCTATAAAGATTGTTGCTCAATCTTCTACCTCTCATCACTACCAAAGTTTTCTTAGAAATTTTTAGACATCCACTCCCAGCCTGGCTACTAAAAGCATAATCCTACTCCTCTAAGTTGTCCAAAGAAATCAAATTCTTTTTCAACTCTGATACATGCCTGACATTTGATAATGTACGAATGATCCCATCATACATCCTCACCCTGATAGAGCCAATTCTAGCTACTTTGCATGAGTGATCATCTCCAAGACTAATACTTCCATCATCGACCTTCTGATAGATAGCAAACCACTCTCGATGAGAAGTATCGTGGTGCAAGCATGTTGAATCTAATATCTATATAGTATCGCACTTTATGGATCCATCTGATACAACTAGTAGGTCTTCTCCATTACTTATAGAAGCTGTATCATCTTCCTTGCTGGCCTTTTCTTTTTTTGATCTCAAAAGGGGACAATCTCTCCTCAGTTGTCTAAGCTGATGATATTTATAACATTTCAATGTCATCTTCCTCTGATCGTTAGATTTTGACCTGCCCTTGGATTTTCCTCTTGTCTTCTTCTTTGATCTTTCCTATCTTTCATTCACAGCTAAGATCTCAGACTTAGGATCTCCCTTGCAGATCTTCTCCCTTAGCTCATTTGATATGAGCACACCAACAACCTCTTCATAGTTTAGGATCTTCTTTTCATAAACTAGAGTTGTCATGAGACCATCATATGAACCTAGGAGAGAAAATAATAGTAGCAATGCCCGATCCTCCTCATTGATCTTCACATCCAAACTCATCACCTCAGAACATATCTAATTGATCCTTTGGATATGTGCAACAAGATCTCCGCCTTTGGGCATCCTCGGACTATACAGCTATTTCTTCAACCATAGCTTATTCGTCATGTTCTTCCCCATGTATGTATTCTCCAGTCTCTCCCAGAGCTTCTTTGTCGTAGTCTCTATGTAAACCTTGGGCAAAACCTGATCGGCCAAGCACATCCGAATTGTGCTAAAAGCAATTTCCTCCAACTCTTCCTAATCCTCAGTATTGATGTTTTCCAACCTTTCTTTTGTCAAGACCTTGTTGATCCTCTACTAAACTAATAAGTCCTTTACTCTTTGCTGCCATAGGGTAAAGTTTCTCTTACCGTCAAACTTCTCAAAATCCATCTTGAATCCACTTGATCCCATGACTTCAAACAAGTCAAGAACAAATCCCTAACACCCTTCATGATCAGACATCAGTAAAACTATCTTTCATAGAAGGTCTGACTAGCCCTAGATCCTCTTTCTAAACTTCTGTATCACCATTCCTCTCTATAAATAATCTCCACCTCAATCTAAAGATAACCATGAAGAAAACTAGAAGTTTTAGGATAAAATCTAGTGCAAAAGATCCTAGATGTAGTAAATCCTAGGTGTCTTTCTTCCTTCCACAGAACACCGCTCTGATACCAAATGTTGGAAATATGCTCTCTTCCCATATAGATCGGCATGGTCGTCAGTGATTAGCCAAGCAATCAAGAAAGTACTTCTTAGAGATCTCTATGGAAGTACGATCAAATAAATTAAGGAATAGAGAAGAAAAAATTTTTGAAAGAAAAGAACTTTTATTCAGTATATTTTAGCACACTTACAACCTTGACCTATTTTCAGTATATATACTTTACAAAAGGTCTAGCCCAAGCTCATAGAAAAATTCTCCAAACTCAAACAACCCACGTACATAAAATAATAACCCACAAAAATTAAGCTGACCCAGTTTTAGACTGAGCTGGCTAACCTGTGACTAGATCGACTCAGTCCCATACTGAGCTGATCCAGTTGTGTACCATGCCAATAGCCTAAAAATGCTACTTTCTATCTAGATTTTTCTCTGAGACCTAGCTGACCCAGTTTCCAACTGAGCCAGCTCAGTCTCAGAGTGAGCCGGCCCAGTTTATAAACTTTACTATTGAGACTGATTTTTCTTCCGACTCGCTTCCATCTTTTCATGATCTATCTTCTCATATTTCTAAGACTTGGGAGTGCTACTTCTGTGCTCACAAGTGATACATTCTTCTTCAACTCTTGGAGTGGTCAATTTCATCTTGATCACACTCTAACTTCGTAAGTACTTGACTGTGTTCAAAAGCCTTCTGTTGCTGAATTAGAAATTCAGTTAGTCTGGTACCAAAGCATAGTGAGTTATTTGTAAGTCACTGAGATGATCTTAAGTCTAAGGGATACTTATATCTATATCCCATCATAGACATTCTTGATAGCAGAATGCTCTGAAGTTGGTCACGTTCAATGATGATGTACCAATACATCTCACCTATATACCATACCAGTGTCTCTATACTTCTTGGTTAAGAGGACAACCAACCTATATAGCATACACCGACCTATGCTTGATAGACACTATTGTCCTAATTAACAGCCTATCATTTAATCATGAACCCATTTAACGACTAATCGATAAATCCTCTCTTTATCAAAACTAAACAGTCCTAAGAACTTCATCACAATAATGGAGTTCATTAGAAGATGTAAACTTGTGATGAAAAAGATGCCAAAATATTTTTTTAATTAATAAATTAATTATAATTATAAAATAGCTCAACCATCAATAGGCTGATGATTGACTTTGGGACATAATTTTCAGTAGTCCTCTTAACCAAGGAGTATGGAGACATTGGTATGGCATACAGGTGAGATGTATGGGTACATCGTTATTGAACATGACCAACTCTAGGATATTTTGCTATCGAGAATGTCTCTGATGGGATATAAGTATAAGTATCTCTTAGACCTGAGATCGCCTTAGTGACTTATAAGCAACTCACTATACTTTGGTACTGGACTAATTGAATTTTTAATTCAGTAATGAAAGGCTTCTGAGCATAGTTAAGTACTTGTGATTAAGATGGAATTGACCACTCTAAGAGTTGGAGAAGAATGTATCACTATATTTCAATATAGCAAAATCTTGGTTAGGATAATCCATTAGATGGATTTGATATTTTAAAATATAATATGGACAATCTGATCAGAGTTGATAGTTGAACTCTGAGATGTCCTATGAGCATTTTGGTCAAAGGGATGAATTATATGAAAACTATATCCACATGGGTTTTAAGGATGTTGTTCTACACATTCGACCTATCCGACCATCGGGTACCATTGCTAGATGGTTACTTTGATTGGTATAAAAATTTATTTCTATGCTGTCGACTTAAGTTTAAACCTATGAGGTCACACACATTAGAGCTCACGATCTGATCGGATGGTTGATCAATGATTAAGAATCGTTCTAGGGTTAAACGATCAATATGATTGATGTTTAACCTAGTGCAAGTGTTGCAAGAGGATCGATTAGCAATTTGATTACTAATTGGATTAATTTAACTAAGCCAAAGAGCTGAGATTAAGTTTAATTAAATATAATTTAATTAAATTTAGTTTTGACTTGATTGGATCAAGACCAATTGGTTTATTACATAAGCCAAGTGCAAGGAAGAACTAGTCCTAGTTCAACTAGGACTTAGATCAATCCAATTTTTTAATTTGATTAAAAAATTAAATTAGAATTTAATTTAATTTAATCTAATTTAATTAAGTCTTTAATTAGTTTAGGACCTAATTTAATTGGGTTGAATTAGTTTTGATTTGATTTGGTTTGAGAAACCATCTTGGACCAAGTTAAAATAGGAATCCTAGTATGACTAGGACTTCCTATTCCTTACGCCATTGACCCCTCACGCCCCCGATGCCCCTTCTCTTTGATTTTGAATGTGGAAAAACTTTTTCCCAGGCCCTCATGCATGCCCATAGTCTTTCCTTATTTCTTAGATGACATTTGGTTGTGGACCAAGTCAAACTAGGAGTTGGTTTTGATTTAAATTCTATAAGATAGAATTTTAAGCACCTAAAACTCCTCCTTCCTTTGTGCTATCCACATCCTTAAATTTTCTCTCATTTTTTCATGGAAAAGAGAAGAATTTTGTGTGCTTATTCTTAGTGATCCACTGCATAAAGAAAGGAGGGGGCACCCAAGTGTTGGGCTCCCCAACCAATTGCCTATTTTGGACCTACCTTGTCTAGGTATTTGACCTAGACAAGACTCTTTCATATCTCAATATTTAAAATAAATTTTATTCTGATCCTTTTGTAGATTCCATATCATTGAGTGAGTTTTGGTGTGTGCAAAAATCAGGAAGAAAGAATATTAGGAAATGGGGATTTCATAGACACCAATCTAGGTGTCTAAGTGAGAGAAAACAAGAAGAAGAAGAAGAGTTCTTCTTCTATGATATTTTTTTGATCTCTTCCTCCTACTTTAAAGATTTTTGAGAGATGTCCCAGGTTCAAAATCTCTTCTCCTTTCTTTTGAAAATTAGAGAGTCCAAGATTTAAAGAAGATGGTTCCAAATCGATCATCAAAGAAGGATCAGTATAGTACTAGCATATTATGCTGATTTCCTGCATCAGGACTTCTGATCGTGATCGTGAGCTCGTGCGGATGACTCCTAGAGGTCGGACGTGTGTGCAGCTCATAACTTCATCCTCAAGTATAGATCAGCAAGTTAGAATGTCTAACTTGCATAGGTAATAGATCTGATCTATTATTTTCATACCTACATTAGATGTAGTGTATGTACATGTTGATATGATCAATATATTTTAATTTCTTTTTTATATTTTGTTGGGGATAAACCTCACTTCCATTGAAGTTTGACCTGATGTTCAGCCAAATGTAGCTTGTAATCGTAGAAGAGATTCAATCGTATCTTCTCCATTAGCCAAATTTCTTCAATCGGACTTTTTCATCCTAGGCAGGCTCCTTTCGACATTTCTTCAACCGACCTTCCCCGATCGCGAGTCTTTCAAACTTCTTCTTCAACCGAACTCCTCCATCAATCAAACTCCTTTCAAACATCACTCTCAACCAAACTTCTCCATCAGTCGAATTTCTTCCGAATCCTTCTAGCTGACCTCCTTCCGAATTTTTCTAGCAGACTTCCTTCAGAATTTTTCCAGTGAACTTTCGAACCCCTTCCGACCGAACTCCATGCAGTAGCCTGCAAGGGCCTCCACGCCTATGCGGATCTTGCAATCTACACAGTAAGAACCCACTTACGCACAGACAACCTTGAAGGAGTCTGAACTTCTCTGAAATTGATTAAACTTGAAGCTCTTCACCACCAACGCCTACCTCTTCTGAACTTCAACTATTAAATCTCAACGGACTAGTACGTCATGACAACAAAAACCACCCTCCATAACAAACTCCATATAATCCCAAATGGCCCACTACTCAGTGGTTATGGTTGTCACCATCAGTTTGTTATAGGCTCCATCTATAAAAGGGACCCTTCAGATACATTTTTCCTGAGTACTCTTCTCCCTCTTGATACTCTGCCACTTTCTTTCCTAAGCACTCCATTTCTGTTGGCCGAAAGAGCTAACTTGATCGTTGAAGGATCTTGCCAAAGCCACCATCCCTAACTCCAGACGAGACTTATTTTGCAGGTCACTAATGGTGGCCTCATTTTCTCCAACTCCAGCCTCGAATTTGGCATCAACTAGATTTTGCACCAACAGAATTGGCGCTGAAGGAAGGAACCTCTTTCTCTTGAGGTTCTCTTATTCTTAAAGAAGTGCTCAGCAGAGATCTCTCTCCTCCCCCCTCGAAGTTCTTCTTTTTCAATCGATCTTACGAGGATGCCTTCTAGAAAGGCTTCCATCCGACGGTCGATCGCCTCCATGGCCAGATCTCATCTAGATCTACCCACCCCCATCTCATCTCTGGCATCTCAAGTTCCACCGATGGTAATGATGGATGTAGAGCAATTTAACCTATTGATTCAGCAGGTTAGGGGCCTTACTGAAGTAGTGTAGGTCATGTAGCAGCAGCGACCTCCGGTGCCGACCCGATCATAGCGGGCTTCTTTAGAACCCCAGGACCCAATCTGGGGATGATCGACTTGGGCAAGTCGGTCAATCACCTCCGAGAAAGGGAAGTAGAGGCCAGGAAGCCCCTGCTCTGACCATGACTCTACCCCTAGAGAGACTCTACCCCCATTTAGCTAGAAAACTTCAGAGATCCGCAACCACGAAGATCCCCTGGATCAAAAGCTGCAAGAAATGAATCAGTGGATTGAGAAACTCCACCATGCTCTCTTCTCTCACGGTAGTGATATCTGCACCGATCCTCCTTTCTCTTATCAAATCATGTAGGATTCGATCCCACCAAACTTCAAGCTCTCATAATTTGAGAGCTATGATGAGCCATTAATTTGGTCGACCATCTGGAGACCTTTCGAACTATGATGCTGCTCCATGGCACACTATACGCCATCTTATGTCGAGCTTTTTCATCTACTTTGAAGGAAGCAGCAAGAAATTGGTACTCGACACTAAAGCCGGGTATGATCTTTTCTTTCAATCAGATGAGCCACCAATTCATGGCTCACTTCGTCAGTAGCCGACATCCCCAATGAGACTCAGATTCCCTCATCCATATCAAGTAGAAGAAAGAAGAGTCCATTCGGGCCTATGTCAACTACTTCAATGCTGCTACTCTAGAGGTTCGAGACTTGGACTAGTCCATTGCAATAGCCACACTAAAGGATGGCCTCCAAAAGAATAATCTACTATTCTCTCTGGAGAAGAAGTACCTCAGGGATTTTGTTGATATGTTGGCCCGAATTGATGGTTATGCCCAGATGGAAGAGGCCTTCAAGACGAAGGATGAAGAAGTCATGAGAGAGTAGCAAGTGGGTGATTCAAGCAAGCCTGCAGTTGAAGAAAAGCTGATTGAAGCTCAGCCGTGCTCTATAACTCCTTTCGAGCGCAGACGAGCCTGAGCTCCTCCTCGAGCTCATCATCAAAGAAGCCCTGATTAAATAGCACGGTGGAACTCTCCCCTCAGAAGGTTCCACACCTATGCTCTCCTCAATGCTCCGAAGACTCAAGTCCTGAGGGAGATCAAAGAGCAGCTGTCGAGGCTAGAGAAGATGCGGTCTCATTCCGGCAAGCAAAATCTAACAAGTACTGTCTCTACCATCATGACCATGGTTATGATACTGAGGAATGCATCTAGCTCCAAGATGAGATCAAGGAGCACATCAAATGAGATCGACTTGGTCAATTCCTACGATGTTGGCCTGAAGTAAGGAAAGATCGACCAAGGGCACTGTCCCAGCCCGAACCATCAAGGAGAGAAGAGCAGCAAGGAGATCGGCCAACCCTCGGCATCATCAACACCATTTATGGAGGACTTCGGTGGGGAGAAGCTGACAGATCGATAGGAAAAGCGAAGTAGAGGACTGAAGAAGAAATAACTTTCACTGGTGAAAATGCTCAAGGAGTTTAGTTTTCACATAACAACATGGTTGTAATCTCTCTAAACATTACTGACTATGATATACACCACATTTTGATAGATAATAAAAACTCTGCTAATGTCTTATTTTACAATGCTTTCTCTAAAATGTCTGTACCTAATAACCATCTAGAACCTATGAGTTCTCTATTTGTGGGTTTTCCTGACAATGCTGTGCTAGTTGAGGGAATAATAACACTAACTATGACTATAGGACAATATCCTAAACGAGCTAGAGCGCAGGTCGACTTTTTGGTGGTAAAAGCTCCCTCTGCTTACAACGTAATTCTTGATCGACCTAGTTTGAATGCACTTCAGATAGTAGTATCCACTCATTACCTAAAGATGAAGTTTTCAACAGGTCATGGGATTGGGGAGGTCAGAGAAAATCAAGCTCTGGCAAGGCATTGCTACTCCATCGCCCTGCAAAAAAGTAGCTAACCCAACCTTTGCCCAATCTACAAGCTAGATGTTCGCGACGACCTTACTGAGGAGCAGGGCGAACCCATAGAGGACTTGGTAGCTGTCTCTCTAGATGATGGGAACACAGAACATACAGTGCAGATCGACTCTAGCTTAGATGCAGAAGTTTGGAAGGAGCTCATTGCCTTCTTACGAAAGAATGCCGACACCTTTGCCTGGGTCCCCGTAGACATGCCAAGAATTGACACCAAGGTCATGGAGCATCGACTGGCTATTGATTCCAAATGTAGACCAGTGAAAGAAAAAGTTCGAAGCCATGCACTAGAAAGACAAAAGGCAATAGCAAATGAAGTGGACAAACTTCTTAAAGCAAGGTTCATTCGAAAAGTCAACTATCTAAGTTGGATCTCCAATGTGGTCCTAGTCAAGAAAGCCAATGGTAAATGGAGAATGTACATAGACTTCAAAAAGCTAAATAAGGCATGTCCAAAAGATAGTTATCCCCTGCCTAGAATTGATCAACTAGTGAATGCAACTTCGGACCATGAGCTTCTCACCTTCATGGATGCCTTCTTTGGCTACAATCAAATTCAGATGGTACTGGAGGATGAGGAGAAAATTACTTTTATCACTAATCATGATCTTTATTGTTACAAGGTCATGCCCTTCGGACTCAAAAATGCAAGTACGACATATTAGCATCTGATCGATAAGATTTTTAGAGAGCAGATCGACCACAACATGGAGGTTTACATAGATGACATGCTTGTCAAGAGCCAAATTTCGATCAGTCACGTAGCCAACCTTGGAGAGACCTTCAACACTCTCCGAAGATATAAGATGAAGTTGAATCCGATCAAGTGCGCCTTTGGAGTAATCTTGGAAAAATTCTTGGGGTTCATGGTCTCGAGGTGGAGAATCAAGGCCAACCCAAAAAAGATCCGAGCCATCCAGGAAATGATTGTTCCAAAATCAATAAAAGA
This sequence comes from Cocos nucifera, assembly GCA_006176705.1. Taxonomy (NCBI): domain Eukaryota; kingdom Viridiplantae; phylum Streptophyta; class Magnoliopsida; order Arecales; family Arecaceae; genus Cocos; species Cocos nucifera. The sequence continues at coordinate 66,376 of QRFJ01001739.1, forward strand.
AGTTCAATAACTAACCAAAATGATGACATCTTTGAATTGCTTTGTCTCAAAGTTTGTTGAGCGGTGCATGCCCTTTTTCTAGGCCCTTAAACAACCAAAAAATTTCTGCTGGACTATGGAATGCTAGCAAGCATTCAAAGAACTCAAAAGCTACCTCAGCTTGCCTCCTCTACTGGCTAAGCCCAAACTTGAAGAAGGATTATTTCTATACTTGGTAGTCTTTCCAATAGCTCTCATGGCGATTTTAGTCAAAAAAGAGGCAAAAATGCCGCAGTCGATCTATTACATAAGCTAAGTCCTGAGGGATGCAGAGATTAGGTACACTAAATTGAAAAAATTAACTTATGCTCTTCTGATTGGAGCTAGAAGACTTCGGCCCTACTTTTTGGGGCACACAATAACACTCATCACTGATTAGCCAATCAAGATAGTTCTTCACCGAACAGACATCTCTGGGAGAATTGCAAAGTGGGCAATTGAGCACATAGAGTTCGACATCAACTGTCAACCTCGGTCGTCGATCAAAGCTCAGATACTAATCAATTTTATAGTTGAATGCACAATCCTAGATGATGTCGAACCTGAGCAGAATGAGGCGAACATTTCATGGCTGCAATTAAGCTTCCTCGAAGAAAGAGCGAACCTTTTCAAAGGTTTTTGGGCCCTATATGTGGATGGCTCTTCCAATACTTTCGGTGTAGGAGCTAGACTAATCTTCGTCAACCCAAAAGGGGTTATTACTGAGTATGCACTGCATTTTGAGTTTTCTACAATGAACAACAGAGCAGAATATGAAGCTCTAATAGCAGGGCTAAAGATAGCAAAAGAACTAGAAGCGGATCAGCTCCGAGCTTACAGTGATTCGCAGTTGATAGTAGGATAGGTCAATGGTGATTATGAGGCTCGGAAGAAAAATATGAGATGATATCTTGAGAAAGTGAAGAGCTTGACACCGGCATTCAACAGTTTCAATATCCAATAGATCCTAAGGGTGGAAAATGTTAGAGGCAACCTTCTATCTAAATTGGCCACAGTTGCCCCCAATGAACTTCCGAAGGAAGTATACTTTGAAGTACTGAAATGCCCCAATTCAAAAGAGCTATTGACTGCCATGCAAATTGACCATGAGCCCTACTGAATTGATCCATTGACTGCTTATCTCAGAGGTGAAACTCTCCCACATGATCCAAAAGAAGCTCGAAAGTTGAGGAACCAGGCCTCCCGGTATGTACTTTATGAAGATAAACTATATAAGAGATCATATTCTTTGCCACTTTTAAGATGTCTTCAACCTTCCAAGATCGATTTTGTATTATGGGAGGTGCATGAAAGAATCTATGGAAACCATCTGGGCACTAAATTCTTGTCTCACAAGCTACTTCGACAAGGTTATTATTGACCGACTATGCACCATGATTGCATTGAATATGTTAGAAAGTGCGACCGCTGTCAAAGAAATGCAAATATACAAAAATAGCCAGCCTCCGAGCTTACCCCACTAAGCATCCCTTGGCCATTTGTACAATAAAGAATGGATATACTTAGCCCCTTCCCGACGGCACTCGAACAATAGAAGTTTCTCTTAGTTGCGATCAACTACTTCACCAAATGGGTCAAGGCCGAACCCCTGGCAAAGATTACTGAAGCCAAAGTGCAAGACTTTGTCTGAAAGTCAATTATTTGTAGATTTGATCTACCCCAAAACCTTATTATAGACAATCGATGATAATTTGCTAGAAAGAAGTTTGCTGAGTTCTGTGAAGGTTTGAACATCTCCCATAACATTACATCAGTAGCTCATCCGCAAGCGAACGGTGAAGCAGAAGTGACAAACAGAACCTTATTGCAAGGCATCAAGACAAGGCTTGAAAGAGCAAGAAAGACTTGGGCGGACAAGCTTTACCATGTCCTATGGGCATACTGAACTATCCAGAAGCTGCCAATTGGAGAAACGTCATTCACTCTGACTTTTGGAATGGAAGCAGTCATCCTGATAGAGCTTAAGCTATCGTCGGCATGGGTTGTAGCCTTCAGCGAGCAATACAATCTGCAGGACCTCAGAGCAAACCTCGATCTACTATAGAAAAAATGAGAAGAAGCCCAAGTTTGGATGGCTGCTTATAGACAAAGAGTGGCCCGCTACTATAACTCCAAAGTCAAAGGCAAAATATTCAAAGTGGGGATCTTGGTACTTTGATGAGCAGCCATTTCACAACCTCAAAATCAAGAAAAGTTCATTCCAAACTGGTAAGATCCTTATGAAGTCAAAGAGATCGTCCGACCTGAAACTTACTACTTGAAGGTGTTAGATATATGTGCCCTAGAAGCCAGAATTGGCTGACACTTGTAATACACTTCTAGGGGCAAAATTGTAATTTTGACTATAATTAATGAAATGGGTTATTTTCTATCACACATGTGTATTTAGTGTCTGTGATACATCCTTTGAGTTAATGGTAATGATAATTCATATTTTTAAGAGTTGAAAATTTAAGACATGAATAATCATTATTAACTCATAAACAGCTCCCGACCATAGGATCATCACGAGGATGGTGATTGATCCGGAAGGATGGTGTACGATCGCTTCTCTTTAGTAGATGAGTCTTGAGTCTACGGTGTGGAGACACCGGAGCGAGAGTACAGGTACTCGTTAGAGAACGAGGGCACTGAGCGTGACCACCTCGAGTAGTCATTAGGAAGTCTACCTTCTCGTCAATGACTGACTCGATGCTGCAGTAGTGTGTCTGGTTCTTTGACCTGAGATGCATCGGCAGTTCACCTTGAGGGTGTTATAGTTTGACTACACCATTACTCGGTCTCCTAGCCATATGGAACCCTGAGGTGTATGTTGGCTATGAGACATGTTCATTGTAGGAACTGGATTGCATCAAGATGGGATCTATCTACCTCGGTGGTAGAGGAGTAGCCCTATGATGATCATGAGAATCAAGTCCTGAAGCCCATGGCCATGGCAGAGTGAAATAATAGAAAGAGTTTCTATTTAGATTTTCACATTGGACTCGAATCGAATGATTACATCATATGACAGAGACTAGGGTTTGACGAGTTCACCTTAACCCTAATCTGATCGGGGCTCAAGATAGAAGAACTTAATCACACAGGTAGCTGCACCAAGAGGTTCGCATTCAGCTCTGATGGGTTGCCACCATATACTGCTAGGTGTCACTGGTGGATTTTGGGAGCAATTAGAATGATTTAGATGATCGATCATTCTAGCTGTTCGAATCAGAAGAGTTCTGATCCATCGAAAGGAGTTTCGATGATGTCTATGATAGAGATCATGACATATCCCATTACCATACAGAACTGAACCTAACTGGGTCACACAAACAAGGGTTTGAATCTGGTGATCATCAATTGAACTGATCTAGTTCAATTGATCTGAATGAGATTCAATTAGGTTCAAGGAAATCGTGCTAGCACTCGATTGAACCTAACGTTCTTCTTTTACTATCATAAATAAGTTGTCCTGACTGAGCCAAAGGAGTTTGTGCTCAATCAGAGGCCTTCATATGGTCTGACTGGAGGTTGTCCAAGTCAGAATAGGTTGTCTTATTTGTAAGACATTACCTGCCATTTTTGGTCACCTGCCATTTCTTGTTCTTTGACTTTGGTCAAAAGTCTACCTTTGACTGGTCAAACGTTGACCATTGACCCTTTGACTTTTGACCACATGTCATGCACCTATTGGAGAGCTGGTGGGGGCCTGTCCCCCTGCCAGAACCTGGCAAGGAGAAGGGCGCACGCCAAGGGTGGCGTGAGCCCAAGTAGGAGGCGCCTAGGAGTCCTTGTTGGACAAGGACTCCACCTCCCTTTTGGATTCCAATCAGAGTTCTACTAAGAATCCAGTTTGACTGGTCTTAGGCGCCCTCTAAGGAGGAATCCAGGGGTCTCTATTCCAACCAATCAGATTTAGATCTGATTTCACAAAGGGTTGTGATTGGTTGAGAGGAAGAGGAGTTGGATCACAAGAGGTCTATAAATAAGACCCTGCGCCCAACCCTAATTCCAATGCTATTAGATACGCCCCAAGGCTGCCTCTCCCCTCCTTCTCCATGCCATAGTCTCTTCTCCTCTTGCTCTCCACGTCCAAAAGGTGTTTTGGACTTAGTTTGGTGCGATTCAGATCAAGGAAAGGCGATCAAAAGCAAGAAGGCTGCGCTGCTGCAAAAGGACGACTGCAGATCTTCAAAAGAGTTTTGAAGATCCTCCAGATCAGATCCAGATCTGATTTTTGGAGGTGTGATAGAGAAGAAGAGGATCTCCAGATCCAACCCGAGTGGATACCGGTAGAGGCCAGGCGCTTGCGTGGCTAAGATCCAGAACCTTCCGCTGCAATCAGGATCATCTACAGGGTAATAGGATTACCCAAATCAGGTAAATTGAATTTGATTTAATTTATCTTGTTTTATTTTATTTATTAAAATAATAAGAATCAGATCTGAAACATATCAAGATCTGATTGAGATCAAGAGAAAATTTTTGAAATATATCTCTTGATCTAATCAGATCTGGACGAACCTGGACCGGGAAATCAGGATTTCCCTTCAACTGGTATCAGAGCCATGGTTCTAAAATTGTTTAGATCTGATTTTAATTTTATTTTAATTAGAAAATAAAGTGATTTCAGATGTCACATGAGATGTGATCAGATCTGAAATCAGAAAAATTAAAATTAAATGATTTGGATCTAAGAACATGAAGATATGCATGACTAGTTCTAGAATAGAATAGTTCTATAGAATAGTTTTGCATGTCTTTGATTTAATCTGATTAAATCATATTTTAGATCTTCTTATTTACTATTTTCTGATATTATAAGTGTTATAATAACATCTGATAAACAGCAAATAAAAATTATTTAATTTTAAATATCATATGAGATATGATAGATGCATGACTAGACTAGTTGTAGAATAGTTCTACATAATTGTCTAGATTAGAATTTATTTTGATTAGATCAATTTAAATCTAATTTTTTAGATTATTATGTGATAATTTAGATCTGAAAACATGCATGATTTGATACATGAGATGTATGCAAAATATGCCTTGATTAGATCTAAATTTGTATATGAGATATATGATATAGATCTATAACTGTTTTGTAGATTTACATGTTCCTGATTAAGGCGTTCCTCTTGGCCGTCCGGTCATAAGAACGAAGAAGGGTTTAAAGGCCCTCTCTTCCCATTCGATGGGGTGTTCTTATGACGTGTAGGGGTGCTGCGTGTTCGTCCTTAATCAGAAACCCAAAACTTACTTTCTGCAAAACCCTAGATCCTGAAACCCTAGGATTTATTGTGCATATTTTGTTTATGAACCCAACTTAATTAAGAATTAAGTTTATGGAATATTAATTAGGTCTAAAATTGAGAATTTCAGATCTAAGACATATTCATAATACTGGGTTCGGGCTTGGGTAGCTCAATTAGGTCTAAGCGGTTGATCAAACCGAATCAAGAGTTGGTTAGATGGGATCAACAATGCTTAAATTGACCAGCCTAATAGGATTAAGTCTGGGTCAAGATCGAGTCACGATCAAGCAAGACCTAATTAGGCTCAGAGGTTAGAGTCTGGATTGTAGGCTAACCCAATTGGTTCTGACTCAACAATTTGGTGTCTAAGGTAAGTTTGGCACAGACGACCGACTGGTTTTTAATTGGAAGCTACTCGACCTGAATGCGTTCTTGTGCGAGTTAACGGCATATTCCTTCCACCGGTCTCACTTACCTGGCCATATCTGTTGACACAGTTCTGATCTGAGGTGGTCAATAATCCGAGCTGACCCATGCCACTAGGTTAGTCATAATTGTTATGACTAAGCCAAGTCTAGTTTAATGAGACCTGAATCAATTCTCCCTAAGAAAAGATTAAGTCCGAGGTCTTCCACCATTGTAGACGTGCGGGCCCTTCCCGGGGTTGATTGTTCTCGGCTGGATACAGTGGCTCAGTTGCACCGGGAAGACGCAACCATGTCTATTAGGCATTGGATGCTATGGGCTGGAGGATGAGTTGGGCTCAATATTCCGGATACGGTGAGAGACCCAATTAGGAACCCAGTCTATGCAAATGGTGGGTCTGACTTAACTAAGGAGTGGATCAATATTCCGGATACGGTGAGATTCATGAATTAGAGACCAAGTTTGGGTGCACCATGATTAGAGAATCATTGAACAAGAGTTGTTCACTCATTGGCTAACCCATCACCAATAACTGTTAGGTGAGGTGATGAGTCAGTTGGTGAGACCGCACCACCCACTAGAAATCATCAATCGCGGAGATTTTCGCATCTCTACAGAGGGAGTGTAGGGATCCGAGAAAATAGTGGGAGCTAATTTGTTTAAAAATAAAATCCCTAAACAAATTGGTCAAGTCAAAATTACAGTATCTAACTAGAATCTTTGACTCTCTACAGGAAAATGTCTGCGTCCAACCCACTGGCACGTATCCTAGACACACATAGACTGACTGGACCCAATTATAAAGATTGGCTCAGGAACTACAAAATTGTTTTGGGTTCAGAGAAGTTAACACATGTTTTGGACCAGGACCCTCCCACCTTACCAGCTCGTCCATCCACTGAACAGAGAGCGTCTCTGGAAAAATGGATTGACGAAGACAATAAGGCCAGATACTACATGTTGGGCTCGATGTCTGATGAGCTCCAGCGCCAACATGAAGATATCGGGACTGCTCGCCAAATGTTGGCTCACCTGCAGGAGATGTTTGGTGAACAGAGTCGCGCAGCCAAATATCAAGTCACGAAATGACTTTTTAAGGCTAAGATGCGTGATGGGCAGTCAGTCCAAGATCACTGTCTGACAATGATCAAGGACATGGAAGAGCTTGAGAAGCTCGGTGTGAAGTTGGACTTGGATTTGCAGAACGATATTATTCTGCAATCCTTGACTGATGCATATGGGCAATTCATCATGAATTACCACATGCATAAACTTCAAAATTCCTTGGCCGAGTTGATGAATATGCTGGTTACCGCTGAGCTTTCTATGAAAGGTTCTAAAGGCTCAGTTCTTGCTATGGAACGGACTTCTTCCAAAAGAAAGTCTTATGGAAAGAAAAAGAAGTCTGTGAAAAAGCAAAAGGTAGAAGGATCAAAGAAGAAGAAGGCAGAACCGAAGAAGAAGGTCGATGGCAAAGGAAAGTGTTTCCATTGCAACAGCGACGGCCATTGGAAGCGGAACTGCCCTACTTACCTGGCCACCCTGAAGAACAAGAAGGAAGGTCCTTCTGGAGGTATGCTCGTTATTGAGTCTAACCTTACGGTTTCTTCTGCATCCAGTTGGGTGCTTGACTCTGGTTCTAGTGCTCATCTGTGCACTTCTATGCAGGGTCTTGAGGATAGCAGGAGGCTGAGGGATGGAGACATGATCCTACGCGTCGGTAATGGAGCAAGAGTTGCTGCAGTAGCCGTGGGAACATACCCTCTGCGATTACCATCTGGTTTAGACTTAGTTTTAAAAGACTGTTATTATGTGCCTGCAGCTAGCAGGAATTTGATTTCTGTTTCATGCTTAGCACAAGAAGGTTATGTGATCACCTTCTTTAAGGACCATTGTAACATTCTTTATGAAAGAAATAAAATTGCAAATGGTTTCCTTGTTAATGGTCTTTATCAGTTGCATATTGATGTACCTGTTTTAACTATCGAGCAAAACGTGAATGCCAAACGACCTAGGGATAGTCCAAACGACAGATATCTATGGCACCTGAGATTAGGTCATATAGCAGAAGATAGGATTAACAAATTGGAGAAAAATGGGCTATTGAGTCCATTGACTTTTGAGTCATATCCAACTTGTGAATCTTGTCTTCAAGGCAAAATGACTAAACTCCCTTTTGTTGGACATGGGGAGAGGGCCACAGATCTCCTTGCCCTAGTACATACTGATGTGTGCGGCCCATTCGATGTGCCGGCTAGAGGCAATTTTGTCTACTTCATTACCTTTACCGATGATCTGTCTAGGTATGGGTATGTGTATCTTATGAGACATAAGTCTGAAGCCTTTGAAAAGTTCAAAGAATTCAGACATGAAGTAGAAAAACAAACTGGAAAACCCATTAAGGTTCTTCGATCAGATCGAGGAGGTGAATACCTTAGCCGGGAATTCCTAGACTATCTTAAGGAAAATGGCATAGTCTCTCAATGGACTCCACCAGGAACACCTCAACTCAACGGGGTTTCAGAACGGAGAAATCGGACTCTATTGGATATGGTTCGATCCATGATGAGCTTCACAGACCTCCCAGATTTTCTTTGGGGACATTCATTATTAACTTCAATCTATTTACTGAATAGGGTTCCCTCTAAAACCGTTCCTACCACACCGTATGAGATATGGCACGGTAAGAAACCAAGTCTGAGTCATCTCAGAATTTGGGGTTGTCCGGCTTATGTCAAAAGACAACAAGCGGACAAGTTAGAGTTTAGGTCCTTTAGAGCTCGATTCATAGGATATCCTAAAGAGTCATTAGGATACTATTTCTACATTCCAGAAGACCACAATGTGATTGTGAGTCGACATGCCATATTTCTTGAAAAATAGTTTATTCAAGATAGTGGCATTGGAAAGCAGATTAAGCTTGATGAGAAAGTCTCACAAGCAGAACGAGCTAAGGACCAAGTGGAACCAAATCAGGTTGAGCCAATAAGAACACTACCTCCTCCACCTCGTAGATCGGAAAGAGTTTCCCGTCCCCCTGAAAGATACTTAGGTATTATTTCAGAGGATGTAGAGGAAATGTTCCTCATAGGTAATGGTGCTCATGGTGATGATCCCAAAACCTACAACGAGGCGATATCAGATATCGACTCCGAGAAATGGCTTGAGGCAATGAAGTCAGAAATTGACTCGATGCACTCAAACCAAGTCTGGACCTTGGTAGATCCACCAGAAGGTATAGTACCTATTGGGTGTAAATGGATCTTCAAGAGAAAGATTGGTGCAGATGGGAATGTGGAGACATTCAAGGCTAGACTGGTGGCAAAAGGTTATAGTCAACGTGAAGGCATTGACTATCAGGATACCTTTTCCCCGGTAGCTATGCTAAAATCCATCCGCACATTGCTTGCTGTTGCAGCCTATTTCGATTATGAAATATGGCAAATGGACGTGAAAACGGCATTCCTAAATGGATATCTTGAGGAAGATATCTATATGGAACAGCCGCTAGGTTTCACATCCAGTGATACTGATCACAAGGTTTGCAAGCTGCAAAGGTCCATATATGGACTTAAGCAAGCATCTCGGAGCTGGAACACTCGTTTCAATGATGTGATCAAAAAGTTTGGTTTCATCAAAAATGAAGAGGAACCATGTGTTTTCAAAAGGGTCAGTGGGAGCGCTGTTGTCTTCCTCGTATTGTACGTGGATGACATCCTCCTTATTGGGAATGATATTCCCATGTTGACATCAGTCAAGATGTGGTTGTCCAAGGAATTCTCCATGAAAGACCTAGGTGAAGCATCCTTTATTCTAGGAATTAAGGTCTATAGGGATAGACCGAATAGGATGCTAGGACTTTCACAGAAGATGTACATAGAGGAAGTACTAAAGAGGTTTAGTATGGAAAACTCTAAGAGGGGATTAATACCCTTCAGACATGGTATTCATCTTTCCAAGAAGATGTGCCCCAGCACACCTGAGGAAATAGAACGCATGAGCAAGATCCCTTATGCTTCTGCAATAGGGAGCCTCATGTATGCCATGCTATGTACACGACCTGATATAGCCCATGCTGTGAGTGTCACAAGCAGATATCAGTCAAATCCAGGTGAAGAACACTGGACTTCTGTGAAATGTATCCTTAAGTACTTGAGAAGAACTAAGGATATGATGTTGGTCTTTGGTAATGGAGAACTCCAAGTTCAGGGATACACAGACTCGGACTTCATGTCCGATATAGATGATCGAAAGTCGACATCTGGAAGTCTGTTTGTGTGCAATGGTGGAGCTGTCAGCTGGAAGAGTTCCAAGCAAACTGTGATAGCAGATTCCACCATGGAAGCAGAATATATAGCTGCATCAGAGGCTGCAAAGGAAGCATTCTGGTACAAGAAGTTTGCTGCAGAAATTGGAGTAATGCCATCAGATGCCATTCCTCTTTACTGCGACAACAATGGCGCCATAGCCCTTGCTAAGGAGCCGAGGTCTCACCAGAAGTCCAAGCACATTGAGCGGCGATATCATCTCATCCGCGATTACCTTGAGAAAGGTTACGTTGAGGTCAAGAGAGTCAACTCCACAGATAATGTGGCAGACCCACTTACAAAGCCGTTGGGCCAGCAGAAGATCGAAGCCCACCTTGAGAAGATGGGACTTAGACTTGTAGCCAATTGGCTTTAGGACAAGTGGGAGATTGTTAGATATATGTGCCCTAGAAGCCAGAATTGGCTGACACTTGTAATACACTTCTAGGGGCAAAATTATAATTTTGACTATAATTAATGAAATGGGTTATTTTCTATCACACATGTGTATTTAGTGTCTGTGATACATCCTTTGAGTTAATGGTAATGATAATTCATATTTTCAAGAGTTGAAAATTTAAGACATGAATAATCATTATTAACTCATAAACAGCTCCCGACCATAGGATCATCACGAGGATGGTGATTGATCCGGAAGGTTGGTGTACGATC
>QRFJ01001739.1:78062-160150 GCA_006176705.1 Cocos nucifera
TCAGTATGTACTAGGGCAAGGAGATCTATGGCCCTCTCCCCATGTCCAACAAAAGGGAGTTTAGTCATTTTGCCTTGAAGACAAGATTCACAAGTTGGATATGACTCGAAAGTCAATGGACTCAATAGCCCATTTTTCTCCAATTTGTTGATCCTATCTTCTGCTATATGACCTAATCTTAGGTGCCATAGATATCTATCGTTTGGACTATCCCTAGGTCATTTGGCATTCATGTTTTGCTCGATAGTTAGAACAAGGTACATCAATATGTAGCTGATAAAGATCATTAATAAGAAAACCATTTGCAATTTTATTTCTTTCATAAAGAATGTTACAATGGTCCTTAAAGAAGGTAATCACATAACCTTCTTGTGCTAAGCATGAAACAGAAATCAAATTCATGCTAGCTGCAGGCACATAATAACAGTCTTTCAAAACTAAGTCTAAACTAGATGGTAATCGAAGAGGGTATGTTCCCACGGCTACTGCAGCAACTCTTGCTCCATTACCGATGCGTAGGATCATGTCTCCATCCCTCAGCCTCCTGCTATCCTCAAGACCCTGCATGGAAGTGCACAGATGAGCACTAGAACCAGAGTCAAGCACCCAACTGGATGCAGAAGAAACCGTAAGGTTAGACTCAATAACGAGCATACCTCCAGAAGGACCTTCCTTCTTGTTCTTCAAGGTGGCCAGGTAAGTAGGGCAGTTCCGCTTCCAATGGCCGTCGCTGTTGCAATGGAAACACTTTCCTTTGACATCGGCCCTTTTCTTCGGTTCTGCCTTCTTCTTCTTTGTTCCTTTCCACCTTCTGCTTTTTCACAGACTTCTTTTTCTTTCCATAAGACTTTCTTTTGGAAGAAGTCCATTCCATAGCAAGAACTGAGCCTTTAGAATCTTTCATAGAAAGCTCAGCGGTAACCAGCATATTCATTAATTCGGCCAAGGAATTTTGAAGTTTATGCATGTGGTAATTCATGATGAATTGCCCATATGCATCAGTCAAGGATTGCAGAATAATATCGTTCTGCAGGTCCAAGTCCAACTTCACACCGAGCTTCTCAAGCTCTTCCATGTCCTTGATCATTGTCAGACAGTGATCTTGGACTGACTGCCCATCACGCATCTTAGCCTTAAAAAGTCATTTCGTGACTTGATATTTGGCTGCGCGACTCTGTTCACCAAACATCTCCTACAGGTGAGCCAACATTTGGCGAGCAGTCCCGATATCCTCATGTTGGCGCTGGAGCTCATCAGACATCGAGCCCAACATGTAATATCTGGCCTTATTATCTTTATCTATCCATTTCTCCAGAGATGCTCTCTGTTCAATGGATGGACGGGCTGGTAAGGTGGGAGGGTCCTGATCCAGTACATGGGTTAACTTCTCGAAACCCAAAACTATTTTGTAGTTTCTGAGCCAATCTTTATAATTGGGTCCAGATCAGTCTATGTGTGTCCAGGATACGTGCCAATGGGTTGGACGCAGACATTTTCCTGTAGAGAGTCAAAGATTCTAGTTAGATACTGTAATTATGACTTGACCAATTTATTTAGGGAATTTTATTTTTAAATAAATTAGCTCTCACTATTTTCTTGGATCCCTACACTCCCTCTGTAGAGATGCAAAAATCTCCATGATTAATGATTTCTAGTGGGTGGTGCGGTCTCACCAACTGACTCATCACCTCACCTAACAGTTATTGGTGATGGGTTAGCCAATGAGTGAACAACTCTTGTTCAATGATTCTCTAATCATGGTGCACCCAAACTTGATCTCTAATTCATGAATCTCACCAGTATCCGGAATATTGATCCACTCCTTAGTTAAGTCAGACCCACCATTTGCACAGACTGGGTTCCTAATTGAGTCTCTCACCGTATCCAAAATATTGAGCCCAACTCATCCTCCAGCCCATAGCATCCAATGCCTAATAGACATGGTTGCATCTTCCCGATGCAACTGAGCCACTGTATCCAGTCGAGAATAATCAACCCCGGGAAGGGCCCGCACATCTACAATGGTGGAAGACCTCAGACTTAATCTTTTCTTAGGAAGAATTGATTCAGGTCTCATTAAACTAGACTTGTCATAGTCATAACAATTATGACTAACCTAGTGGCATGGGTTAGCTCGGATTATTGACCACCTCAAATCAGAACTGTGTCAATAGATATGGCCAGGTAAGTGAGACCGGTGGAAGGAATATGCCATTAACTCGTACAAGAATGCATTCAGATCGAGTAGCTTCCAATTAAAAATCAGTCGGTCGTATGTGCCAAACTTACCTTAGACACCAAATTATTGAGCCAGAACCAATTGGGTTAGCCTACAATCCAGACTCTAACCTCTGAGCCTAATTAGGTCTTGCTTGATCGTGACTCGATCTTGACCCAGACTTAATCCTATTAGGCTGGTCAATTTAAGCATTGTTGATCCCATCTAACCAACTCTTGATTCGGTTTGATCAACCGCTTAGACCTAATTGAGCTACCCAAGCCCGAACCCAGTATTATGAATATGTCTTAGATCTAAAATTCTCAATTTTAGACCTAATTAATATTTCCATAATCTTAATTCTTAATTAAGTAGGGTTCATAAATAAAATATGCACAATAAATCCTAGGGTTTCAGGATCTAGGATTTTGCAGAAAGTAAGTTTTGCGTTTCTGATTAAGGACGAACGTGCAGCACCCCTACACATCATAAGAACATCCCATCGGATGGAAGGAGAGGGCCTTTAAATCCTTCTTCGTTCTTATGATCGGACGGCCAAGAGGAACGCCTTAATCAGGAACATGTAATACTACAAAATAATTTTAGATCTATATCATATATCTCATATATAAATTAGATCTAATCATGGCATATTTTGCATACATCTCATGTATCAAATCATGCATATTTTCAGATCTAAATTATCTCATAATAATCTAAAAAATTAGATTTAAATTGATCTTATCAAAATAAACTCTAATCTAGACAACTATGTAGAACTATTCTACAACTAGTCTAGACATGCATCAATCATATCTCATATGATATTTAAAATTAAATAATTTTTATTTACTATTTTTTAGATATTATTATAATAATTATAATATTAAAAAATAGTAAATAAATAGATCTAAAATATGATTTAATCAAATTAAATTAAAAATATGCAAGACTATTCTATAGAACTATTCTATTTTAGAACTAGTCATGCATATTTTCTAATCTTAGATCCAAATCATTTAATTTTAATTTTTTTGATTTCAGATCTGATCACATCTCATGTGACATCTAAAATTATTTATTTTTTAATTAAAATAAATTTAAAATTAGATCTAAATACTTTTAGAACCTTGGCTCTGATACCAATTGAAGGAAAATCCTGATTTTTCGGATCCAGGTTCGTTCAGATCTGATCAGATCAAGAGATATATTTCAAAATTTTTTTCTTTGATCCTAATCAGATCTTAAGATATTTTAGATCTAATTCCTTATTATTTTAATAAATAAAATAAAATAAGAATAAATTAAATCAAATTTAATTTACCTGATTAGGGTAATCCTATTACCCGTTGATGATCCTGTTTGCAGCGGAAGGTTCTGGATCTAGCCACGCAAGTGCCTGGCCTCTACCGGTATCCACTCAGGCTGGATCTGGAGATCCTCTTCTTCTCTATCACATCCTCCAAAAATTAGATCTGGATCTGATCTGGAGGATCTTCAAAACTCCTTTTGAAGATCAGCAGTCGTCCTTTGCAGCAGTGCAGCCTTCTAGCTTTCTGATCGCCTTTCTTTGATCTGGATCGCACCAACCAAGGTCCAAAACTTCCTTTTGGACATGGAGAGGAAGAGGGGAGAAGATGACTTTGGCATGGAGGAAGGAGGGGAGAGGCAGCCTTGGGGCATGGAGAATTTGATTCAATCATCTCTTATGATTTGAGTTGGGCGCAGGGTCTTATTTATAGACTAAGCTGTGATCCAACTCCTCTTCTTCCCAACCAATCACAACCCTTTGTGAAATCAGATCTAAATCTGATTGGTGGGAATAGAGTCCCCTGGATTCCTCCTTAGAGGGCGCCTAAGACCAGTCAAAGTTGGTTCTTAGAAGAACTCTAATTGGAATCCAAAAAGGAGATGGAGTCCTTGTCCAACAAGGGACTCCTAGGCGCCTCCAACTTGGGCACACGCCTAGGGTGGCGTGCGCCCTCCTCCTTGCCAGGTTCTGGCAGGGGACAGGCCCCCACCAGCTCTCCAATAGGTGCATGACATGTGGTCAAAAGTCAAAGTGTCAATGGTCAACATTTGACCAGTCAAAGGTAGACTTTTGACCAAAGTCAAAGAACAAGAAATGGCAGGTGACCAAAAATGGTAGGTAATGTCTTACAAATAAGACAACCTTTTCTGACTTGGACAACCTCCAGTCAGACCATATGAAGGCCTCTGATTGAGCACAAACTCCTTTGGCTCAGACAGGACAACTTATTTATGATAGCAAAAGAAGAACGTTAGGTTCAATCGAGTGCTAGCACGATTTCCTTGAACCTAATTGAATCTCATTCAGATCAATTGAACTAGGATCAGTTCAATTGATGATCACCAGATTCAAATCCCTTGTTTGTGTGACCCAGTTAGGTTCAGTTCTGTATGGTAATGGGATATGTCATGATCTCTATCATCGACATCATCGAAACTCCTTTCGATGGATCAGAACTCTTCTGATTCGAACAGCTAGAATGATCGATCATCTAAATCATTCTAATTGCTCCCAAAATCCACCAGTGACACCTAGCAGTATATGGTGGCAACCCATCAGAGCTGAATGCGAACCTCTTGGTGCAGCTACCTATGTGATTCAAGTTCTTCTATCTTGAGCCCCGATCAGATTAGGGTTAAGGTGAACTCGTCAAACCCTAGTCTCTGTCATATGATGTAATCATTCGATTCGAAGTCCGAATGTGAAAATCTAAATAGAAACTCTTTCTATTATTTCACTCTACCATGGCCATGGACTTCTGGACTTGATTCTCATGATCATCATAGGGCTGCTCCTCTACCACCGAGGTAGATAGATTCCATCTTGATGCAATCCAGTTCCTACAATGAACATGCTATAGCCAACATACACCTCAGGGTTCCATATGGCTAGGAGATCCGAGTAATGGTGTAGTCAAACTATAACACCCTCAAGGTGAACTGCCGATGCACCTCAGGTCAAAGAACCAGACACACTACTGCAGCATCGAGTCAGTCATTGACGAGAAGGTAGACTCCCTAATGACTACTCGAGGTGGTCACGCTCAGTGCCCTCGTTCTCTAACGAGTACCTGTACTCTCGCTCCGGTGTCTCCACACCGTAGACTCAAGACTCATCTACTAAAGAGAAGCGATTGTACACCAACCTTCCGGATCAATCACCATCCTCGTGATGATCCTATGGTCGGGAGCATTTTATGAGTTAATAATGATTATTCATGTCTTAAATTTTCAACTCTTGAAAATATGAATTATCATTACCATTAACTCAAAGGATGTATCACAGACACTAAATACACATATGTGATAGAAAATAACCCATTTTATTCATTATAGTCAAAATTATAATTTTGCCCCTAGAAGTGTATTATAAGTGTCAGCCAATTCTAGCTTCTAGGGCACATATATCTAACACCCTCCACCCATGGTCTACTCCTATCATAGCATTGGAGCCATAGCTTAGGCTAAAGAACCAAAGGACTAGCATATTCTGTATCATTTTCATCTTAAATATTTGATCTGGGTAACATCGATCTTTAGAAGATCGATGTAAAAGAAGAACTTGACCGACCATTTGCTAAGGCCTCAGAACTAAGAAGTTCTACAAACTCAAGTGGAAGATAGGATATTTGATATCATTCTGATTGGCTTTAGTCCAAGTGGGAGTTGTTGGAAAATGTGTCCTAAAGCCAATCATCTAAGTAGTAGATGATTGAAATTAGTATATGAATTATCTAATAATAATAGTTATTTGGCTATTTCATCATAAAAGTTCTATCTTTCTTAAATAAACTCCTAAATTATGATGAAGTCCTTAGAACCATAATCAATTGATAAAGGAAGGATTTATCGATATGGTTCTTAAATTATTCACGACCAAATGATAAGTTATTAATAAGGATGATAACTTATCGAGTGTAGGTCACTGTATATGCCATATGCATTGGTTGTCCTCATAACCAAATGGTGTGGAGACACTGGTATGGCATCCAGGTGAGATGTAGAAGTACATCTATACTGAACATGACCAATGTAGCACTCTACTATCAAGAGTAGCTTAGCTAAGGCCAATGGATATAAGTGTCCCTTCGACCTGAGATCGCCATAGGTGACTTGCATGAGCAACTCACTATACTTTGGTGCTGGACTATCTGTATTTCTAATATAGGTGATAGAAGATTTTTGGGTATAGTCAAGTACTTATAGAGTCGGTGTGTGAGTCAAGATGGGATTGACCACTTTTGATTAACTTCAAGAAGAGAATATCTCACTATGTTTCAATTTAGCAAAACCTAGGCCTGGGTAATCCTCATGAGGTGTCACGTGATTTACAAAATTCTGAGACACAGAGATGACTTGTATGAGTGTTTGACAGTATACTCGAAGTCGTCTTGAGCATTATTAGTCAAAGGGATGAATTATACGGTAACCATGGGCCGAGGTTCTAAGAATGTTGCTTTGCATACATTTGACCTATCCAGACGTCGAAAACTATTACTAGATGGTAACTTCGATTGATATAGAAATTGATTCCTGTACTACCAACTTAGGTTCGAACCTATGGGGTTACATACATTAAAGCTTGTAACCTAATCAGATGGTTAATTGATGATTGAGAATCATTTCGAGGTCAAACATTCAATGCGATTGATGTTTGATCTAATGCAAGTGTTGCAGGAGGATTGATTAGCAATTGGATTGCTAATTAGCTCAATTTTGTTAAGCAATCAGGTTGAGATCAAGTTTAATTGAATTATATTTAATTAGAATTAGTTTGAATTTAATTAAATTAATTCTAATTGATTTATTGGATAAGCCAATTGCAAGGAAAGAATAATTCCTTGTTTGACTAGGACTTGGGTGCACCTGATTGACTTAGGATTTAAATCAGATTTAAATCTTGATTTAATCTGATTTAATTAGGCACCTAGTTAGACTATGATCACTCTTAATTAGATTATATTTAATCTAGTTTAAATAAAATTTAAATTAGATTTAAAATAATTTTGACCTAGTCAAACAAGAGGAGTTTAGTTAGACTGGGACTCTCTCTCTTTTACTTGTGCATAAGAAAGCCCATGCCATATTTTAATTTTAGATTTTTTTTCTATGTTTTCCCATGCCTAATAAAAGGTTTCCCATGCTCCATATCAGATTATTTGGATTTAAATTTGATTTGATCAAAATTATAAGGAAGTTGAAAATTGTTTCCTACTTGGAAGAGTCTTCTTTGACCCAAACTCCTCCCTCCCTTGTGTGCCAACTCTACCCACACCCCTCTATCTTATTCAGCCCTTTTTTCCTTAGTTTTATATGTTAGAATCAGTGGTTACATGAAAAAATAAGTCCTCCTTTGACTAGGTTTTGACCTAATTTTGCAATATAAAGGGGATGCCTCTTTCTTTGACCATAGAAGATGTGAAAAATCTTAAAAAAATTATAAGAAAAGGAGGAGAAGGTGTGAAGGATTTGTGCCACCAAGATTCATGGAGAAGAGCCCTCAATTAAAACATCAAAGGTTGATATCTTGAAGAGACAAGATAAGAGAAGATTGTCTTCTCTTATATTTTTCTTTTATGTTTCTCTCTTTCTATTTTATTTATGATTTTTATATGATAAAAATCTAAGAGAGAGAGAGAAGAAGGGCTTGAGGAAAGATGGTGCCAAGATCCTTAGAGAAAAGATATTCATCTGGACATCGATCGTTGATGTTATGAAGGCACAAAGGTAAGAGAAGATTATCTTCTCGTTATTTTCTTTTGAATATCTTCTTCTTCATTATTTTATGTAATTTTTATATGATAAAAATTTAAGAGAGAGAGAGGAAGAGGGCATGGGATCTGTGCTCCAAGGTGTTGGGGCAGGGTGATCATTTTTGGACATGTTCTGATCAAATCCTGATGTGAGAAGAAGAAGAGAAGAAGGTCTTCTCTTAGAGTTTCCTTGAGAGCCCTTCTTCTTAATTTTATTTATGAGATTTTTATGAGAAAAATCTGAGGATGTGATATCTAAAAAATTAGAAAAAAATTTAGAGGAGAAGGTCTCCTCTGAACCTAGCATAATAGATGTTTTCAGGACATCAACCATTGACGTCCTGAAGGAAAAGATTTATCTTCTCCTAGGATTTATTTCATATGTCTATTTATTTCTAATTTATGGAAGAACCAAGAGTTAGATTCTTCCCTTATTCCTCCTCATGTTATTAATCTCTTGGAGTATCCAAGAGATCCGAAGAACATATATTTAATTAACTATCAGGAGGGATCCACGAGAAGCTAGCACTTCGAGCGGATCTTCATTCGACGAACCTCTGATCTGTGTTGCAGGTTCGTGTGGATCACCTATAGAGGATGGATGTTTGGGCGGCTCCAAAGGCAACAATGGATTCAACCATAGAGTTTTCGATCCATGCAAAGGTAAGAGATCTGATCTCTTGGTGACCTAGATACGATCTAGGGTTAGATCTAGAATTATTCTAGATCTAGGTATTGATATGATCAATACCACTTATGATTAATTTAATTTTAGATTTATAGTTACATTATAACATATTATAGATTCTTGATGTAGGGTTTTGTAATTTGATTACATGCATGTTGTAGAATAAATAGTTTAATCTATGTCTTTTTGAAAAAGTTTTAAAATCTATGCATGAAACCCTGCATGTTTTCTATCAAGAAATAGGAGGACCTCATCCTAACATGAGAAAAGTTGAAGGCCTCGCTAACCTAAGATGAGAAAAAAAGAGGGGTAGGGGGGCCCATCCAGTGGTCCCAAACAAACACCCAACCTAAAGTAAAGAGAAGGGAGAAACCCTGTCACCGATCCTTACATGTATTTCTCCTACAATTACTCGATCGTACGATGTGCAAGAAGAAAAATTGTTCTCGGATCCACAAAAAGAACCTCGGATAGGCATCCACAACAACCACTTCATTCGAAGACAACGCAAAGAAAAATCAAGTGAAGAAAGTAGAGCCACGAGCAAGCTTTGAATTCATGTGAAACAAAAATAACAAAGAAAGTACCATTTAATTATAAAAATAAGTTGATTATAAGCAAAACACTAGTCGACAAGATCGATTACACCAAAAAAAAGGAGGAAAGAGAAAGGCTACCAAAATTCTAGGAAGGGTTGGATCCTTTAGACTTCGAACTGGTGGCCATTACCAAAGATTTCTTTAGATGATCGACCTCCTCTTTGAGCTCCCTCCATCTCATCATGTTATCGTGGAACATCCTATCGGCTCAATGGTAGTTTTCCTCAAACTCATGCAGCCTCCCCCTCAGGACCTCACACTCAACCTCTACATCCTTGATGGCCTGACACTCACAAGTTAGCTCGAGCTTCAGCCACTGCACCTTAGCCTTTTCTGCATCGACCGACTCTAAGAGTTCGCCAACAATCCTCTTTAAGGAGATGATCTCATCGGCCTTCTTGCTTGTATCGGCCTAGAAGCCATCATCAAGTCACCGCTGAAGCCAGGCTACTTCATCGTTGGAGGCATGAAGCTTTTGTTCTAGCTTGGATATCCTATCACTCTAGCCCAATCGATAAGTCTCATATTGAAAGGAATATTCCCTCAAGCCAATTTATTTTTGAGATGTTCTTTGTCTTCCAGACTCATGTAATGATATTTTTCAATAAATAAAGGCATTTTATTTCATCATATGCAGTGTCTTATTATTTAAGATTATGATGAACTCTATAAATTAGGGCTATGGTTTTAGGATTATGATGAGATCATACTAGTGAGATCTAAAATCTTAAAGTCTTAATTTAAATATTCCTAGTCGATGGGACATTGAGTTAGGGATTAATATTTTTCGGTAAGACTAGCACATTCTCTGTATGCTCGATTAAGAGGGTGATTGATCTCATAATAACTTATGTATGACACTAATACAAGAATGTGGGTGCTCATTAGAGAATGAGTTCACTGAATTGATCCAAATTGAGAATATCTAATGGAGTCTTATCTACATGTCAATAGATGGTTCTCATAGTGGAATTTGTGCATGTAATCCTTTGACCTGAAACTACCATAGAATCTTATATATATAAATCCATATTTTGGTTCATACTCATTCATGACTTAGTTATGTACGGGATGATCTAGGATATGGTAGATTATATATATGAAGATTGTGAGTAGGTTAACAAGGAATCGATCTCTCCTGGTAAGAGGAAATAGCATCCTACCTGCTTCAAACAAATAATGATTCAGGAAGACTTTGATCAAAGCATGATGAAAATTAGAAATGATTTCTAATGTTTCATTAAATGAATCATTATCATAAGATTGAAAGAGAAATGAATATGATATTGGGATTGACATATTTTCATACCCAGAGTCATATTCAGGATGCAGGAAGATCGAAGGATCTAGTTGCATGGTAATTTTCACTGAAGGATATTTTTGGTATTTTTATCAAAATTTCATATCTTTTGGATAGTCATGATACGTTGCTAGACGTCAATCATGTCTTGTGGGTTTGATCAAATTAAAATTTTAATTTGATCATTAAATTAGAAAGTGTTCTAAATTAAGTCAAATTGGGTTGGCTAGTTTTGACCTAAATCGGTTTGGTTGAGTTCTAACCAGATTAGGTCAAATCACACCCTGACTCACTGCTGGTTAGATGTGGAACCCAATGGGTCACACACAAAGAGAATTGATTAAGGGTCTAATTAGATTAGACCATGTTTGCAAGATGAATATGCTAGCACATATAGCAAACCCTAGCATCTGGATTCGAATTGGATTCGAATCGGCTTCCGATTTGGGCTAATTAAGATCCGATTTGAGCCAAATAAGATTTGGTCTTGAGTTGGATTAACCTAGATTGATTGGGCTTCAGATTGGGTGCCACATACCTACATCCCATGTGCCAGAGAGTCTCTCTCTTGCGCATGGGAAGTCTTTCATGCGCAAAGGACTCTTTGGCGCATGGAATAAGATGGCGCCTACCTTCTTTGACTTTTTCCATATGTTATGTCATGTAAATATTTTTAATTAGCATGGACATCTGATATGGGGTGCATAGAAGAGTCCTTCTATAGATGAAATACTTCTTTTTTCCTTTTAAAATTTTGCCCAAAGATGTTTTGTCGCCCAAGCCCCCTTGCCGCCCAAGACTCCATGCCGCCTACTCCTCCTTGACGTCTCTTGGACTAAGTCAAAGTCTCTTGGGACTTTGACTATTCAAAGTTTATCTCCATGCCTTCTTGCTGAATGGGCATCCCTTTTTAGAGCCATTGGATGGCTTTGTTTCATGATCTAATGGATGAAAAGGGTGGCGCCAAAGATGAAGCATTGCGACTCTTCGTAAAAACTTACGTAGAATTAATCCAAGAGTCCTTCTGCTTTAAGGCACCTCTTGGACTAAGTCTATATCTCATTTTTACTGATGAGGCATGAGATTGGCTGATGGGATGTGAGATTTTGATGAGGAAAGGGTGTGAGTTTTTTAGATTGGCACCCTTACGTACATTATAAATAGGGGTGCACACCTTGAGTCCGGGGAGTGTGAACATTATCTTTTCTTTCTTACAAGAGTTTCTTTTTATCCAATTTTCTTTCTTCCTTTCTCTTGTCTAGACCTTGTCATTATAAGGACAAGAAGTCATCTTAAGACTAAGAGATTAGGAAGAAAAATTAAGAAGACAAAAGAAAAAGAAAGATAGATAAGGAGAGGCAAGGAAGGTGACATAAAGGCTAAAGAAGGTCTTGCCCTTTTAATTAAAGTTCTTATTATTAGAACTCTAATTATATAAATCAGAGGTGCTGGTGTCTTGATCAAGTCTCTGTGTGGATCAACATTGGAGGGTGAACACGTGGGCACCTGGTGGAAACCCTGACGGACTGCTACCGACGATCAGGGTCAATTTAGGGTTTAGCGATAAGAGGTATGTTCTAATACTTTCTTTTATATTACAAATGCATGTTATATGATTTAATTGCTAATAAGGTGGTCCTAGGGTTTGGGTTTGGTTTATTTGATTTCATATTTTTGCTTTGAAATCCATGCTTCCACCCTGTACACCAAATCCAATCAGTGGTATCAGAGCAAGCCTTATTAGGTTAAATCATATAATGCTTTGCTTATAGTATAATGGCATAAATAAAAAATATGATATAATATTTTTAGCATGTTTTAATTTATATGATGAGATCATATTCTTTTTCTTATCATAATGAGATTATGTTGTATATATTATTCTGTAAAGGTTGCCCTGATATAGTGGAAAGTATTCACTATATAATG
The DNA here is from genome assembly GCA_006176705.1 of Cocos nucifera. NCBI lineage: Eukaryota > Viridiplantae > Streptophyta > Magnoliopsida > Arecales > Arecaceae > Cocos > Cocos nucifera. Next base: position 90,580 of record QRFJ01001739.1, read on the forward strand.
ATGGTTGTCCTAGAATAATTATACATGTTAATTGACATATATAAATTTTATCATAATTAATGCTATTATGCATTTAGTTTGTTTTAAATCAATATGTGCATTGAGACCATTTAAATCCCTCTATAAAAAATTATATTAAGTTGTAGTGTAATTAATCTATAGCTGAATCAGTCAGGATGTCTAATTGATCAATCGGTGTCTAGGAAAAAATGGTTCTTGATTGGTAAAGAGAACATGATTTTTTAATTGGTTCCATTGTCTGACCTGGCCAATTTATTGGTGTCTAAGGAAAGCAACAGGGGGACTCCCATTTCTCTCCCATTTACCTGGCCGATTCGATTAATTTAATTCTAGATTGAAATGCTTAATATTATATTCACTACATTAAGGCCTTCCTTCATACTAGTTTCTTATTATGTCCAGAACCATATTAGTTCTATTGTGTAACCACAAGATCTATCATGGGGAAAGATGTAATATTAATCTAGTGCATTGAGATGCTTACAGCATTTTGAATATACTACTTTGTTGTGTAACCACAAAAGTAGTTATATTTCATTTTTGACTGTATAGAAATGAAGGGTTCTACTTAAACTAAAACATTAAAGTTTGTTGTGCTAACACAAGGCTATTAATGTTTTAGAGGCAAAAGTTTTTGAGAGTTGCATAAAATGCAATTGGAAAGAGTTTCCTACCTTTGAACTTATAACAGGTTTGTTGTGCAACCACAAGACTTTTTATAAGGAATTAGGATCTTATTCTCACTAAGAAAATCAATAAGAGGGTTATGATTTTTAGTGGGAGACATAATTAAATTAAAGTCCTAATTTAATTATGTTTGTCATCATGAATTGTTTGCTTATATATTGTTCTTTATTATGTAGATTAAATGGCTTCTTCACTTTCATTACGTTCAATTTTGGATTCAAATAAATTGACTGGTCAAAATTATGTTGACTGGTTGAGAAATCCTTAAAAATAGTACTCAGTCAAGAAAAACTCTCCTATATTCTTGATGCCCCTGATCCTAAGCCATTAGAAAATGATGCCACAGATGAAGATAAGTCCACATACAAGATGTGGCAAAATGATTCCCTTACTGTCAAATGCATCATACTTGCCTCTATGAATAATGAATTACAGAGGCAGCATGATAGCATGGACACTCAATCCATATTGCTCAATCTAAAAGAGCTTTATGGAGAGCATAGTAGGACTGCTAGATATGAGATATCTAAGCAATTATTTCATGCAAGAATGATAGAAGGAACATCCATACAAAATCATGTTTTGATGGTAATTGACCTAATCACTCGATTAAGTCAATTAGGTTTTGTAATGGATGGAGAGTTAAGTCAGGATTTGATCCTGCAATCACTCCCAGAATCATTTTCTCAGTTTGTCATGAACTATCACATGAACAAACTGAATTCTTCATTGCCTGAGCTGTTAAATATGCTCAAGACAGCAGAAAGCCATATCAAGAAAGATAAGGCTCCTCTTCTTCTTGTGGAAGGGATCTCCAAGAAGAAGGCAGGCAAAAAGGGTTCAAAGAGAAGGTTGAATCCTAAAAGTGGTATAAATAAGAAGAAAAAGGGGAAGAAGGTCTCCGGACAAATGACCTATTTTCACTACGGCAAAGCAGGTCATTGGAAGAGGAATTGCAAGGCTTACCTTGCAACCGTGAAGTCTGGTGCAAATAATGCACCAAAAGGTATGTATGAGATACATACTATATTATCATTAAATTCTTTCATTTCAAATTCTTGGGTATTAGATACCGACTGTGGTTTTCATATCTGCAAATCTTTGCAGGGGCTGCAGAAAATTAAGAGTTTGAAGAAAGGTGACTTCAAGCTCTATGGCGCTGGAGGAGAGTCTATCCAAGCAGAAGCTGTAGGGACAAATATATTGAAGTTACCTTATGGAAAGATCTTAGAGCTTACAAATTATTATTATATGCCTAAGATCATTAGAAATATTATATCTATACCCTTGTTATTAAAACAAGGTTATAGTCTTAATGTAACGAGCGAAGGTTGCTCGATCAAATATTCTAATGAAAATATTTGTTTTGGCATATTTAGCAATGGTTTGTTGACTCTATGTTTGGATGACAATAATATATTTCATATTGATGAAAATAAAAAAATGTAAGAGAGATGACATAAATAATACTTTACTTTGGCATTGTCGATTAGGTCATATTAGTGAGGCTAGGATTAACAAGTTATACAAAGAAAAGTTCTTTGATCCTTTTGATTATGAATCATTGGGAACTTGTGAATCATGCCTCATGGGTAAAATGACCAAGATTCCATTTAGTGGACATAGAGAAAGGACAAATGAGTTATTAGGACTTGTACATACGGATGTATGTGGTCCTATGACAACTCAAGCCAGAGGAGGATACTCTTATTTTATTAACATTCACTGATGATTTATCTAGGTTTGGATATGTGTATCTTATGAAACACAAATCAGAAGCCTTTGATAAATTTAAAGAGTATCAAAGTATGGTCGAAAAACAAACTGGACAATGTATAAAAATCCTTCGATCTGATCGGGAGGAGAATACTTATCTAGTGAGTTTCTAGACTATCTTAAAGTTAAAGGGATTCTCTCTGAATGGACACCTCCTTATACACCATAATTAAATGGTGTAGCCGAAAGAAAAAATCATACCTTATTAGATATGGTACGGTCCATGATGTGCTTCACTGATTTACCTATTTTCTTCTGGGGTCATGCTCTGGAGACTGCAATTTACATCTTGAATAGAGTACCTTCTAAATCTGTATCTAGTACTCCATATGACATATGGAGAAGTAAGAAACCTAATCTTAAGTATCTTAAGATATGGGGTTGTCCAGCTTATGTCAAAAGAAATTTTGGACATAAACTTGATGCTAGATCAGACAGATGTCTATTTATAGGATATCCTAGAAATAGTATAGGATATTTATTCTACCATCCTACTGAACAAAAGGTATTTGTAAGTAGGCATGCCATTTTCATGGAAAAAGAATTTATCCTAGAAAAGGGCAGTGGCAGAAATATTGAACTTAGTGAAGTTCAAGAAAAATCAAATAGAAATTTCTCAACCATATAATCACATAAAAGAACCAGAACACATAACTCCTATCCATAGGTCTAAAAGAGTACGAAATACACCTATGAGGTATGGTTTCATTATTGAGAACAATGAAGCCCAAGTCATTGAAAATGACGAACCTCTGACCTATACGGAAGCAGTCAAAAGTAAGGACTCTTACAAATGGCTGGCTGCCATGCAATCCGAAATGGAATCCATGCACACCAACAAAGTATGGACTTTGGTGGATGCACCAGAGGATATAAATCCTATTGGATGCAAATGGATTTTTAAGAAAAAGATTGGAGCTGATGGTCAAATTGAAACCTATAAGGCCAGATTGGTGGCTAAGGGTTTTAGGCAAAAATAGGGGATTGATTATGATGAAACATTTTCACCTGTTGCCATGCTCAAATCTATTCGGATTATGCTTGCTATAGCAGCATACCACGACTATGAAATATGGCAAATGGATGTAAAGACTGCCTTCCTTAATGGTTTCCTTGAGGAGGAGGTCTATATGTCACAGCCAGAAGGGATTTGAGTCAAATGAGAGACCAAATCAGGTATGCAAGCTTAAGAGATCCATTTATGGATTAAAGCAAGCATCAAGGAGTTGGAACATCCATTTTGATGAAACAGTAAAAGAGTTTGGTTTTATCAAGAATGTTGATGAACCATGTGTGTACAAGAAAACTAGTGGGAGAACCATAGTCTTCTTGGTTCTGTATGTAGATGACATACTCCTCATTGGGAATGATATCCCAATGTTACAATCAGTCAAATTATGGCTATCAAATAAGTTTTTCATGAAAGATTTGGGAGAAGCATCCTATATACTAGGAATAAAGATCTATAGAGATAGATCTAAGAGGATGCTAGGCTTGTCCCAATCAAGGTACATTGACTTAATACTGAAAAGATTCAGTATGGATGGGAGTAAAAGAGGTTATTTACCCATGAGTCAAGGCATACATCTCTCTAAAAAGATGTCTCCTAAGACACCTGAAGAGAGAAATAGAATGAGTTCTATTCCTTATGCTTCGGCTGTTGGATCAATAATGTATGCCATGTTATGTACAAGGCCTGATGTTGCTTATGCTTTAGGCATTGCAAGTAGATTTCAAGCTGATCCAGGAGAGGATCATTGGAAAGCTGTGAAAAATATTCTTAAGTACTTGAGAAGGACTAAAGATATTTTTCTAGTATATGGAGGTTCTGATCTTAAATTAGAAGCATATTCTGATTCTAGTTTTCAATCAGACCCAGATGATAGCAAATCCATTTCAGGATATGTCTTTACTCTGAATGGTGGAGCAGTGAGTTGGAAGAGTACTAAGCAGCCAACTGTAGCTGACTCAACCACTGAAGCAGAATACATAGCTGTAAGTGAAGCCGCCAAGGAAGCTGTCTGGATGAAGAAGTTCATCACTGAATTAGGTGTTATTCCTGAAATTGAGAATCCAGTACCACTTTACTATGATAATACTGGAGCTGTAGCTCAAGCAAAGGAACCAAGGTCTCATCATAAATCCAAACACATTCTGAGATGCTTCCATCTCATTCGAGAAATTATTGAAAGACAAGATGTGGTCATAGAATGAGTGGATACAAAGAACAACATAGCAGACCCATTCACTAAGGCTTTACCACTGCAACTGTTTGATCGCCACCTTGATTGTATGGGATTAAAATATAAGGGCGATTGGCTTTAGTGCAAGTGGGAGATTGAAAGGAATATGCCCTCAAGCCAATTTATTTTTGGGATGTTCTTTGTCTTCCAGACTCATGTAATGACATTTTTAATAAATAAAGGCATTTATTTCATCATATGCAGTGTCTTATTATTTATTTAAGATTATGATGAACTCTATAAATTAGGGCTATGATTTTAGGATTATGATGAGATCATACTAGTGAGACCTAAAATCTTAAAATCCTAATTTAAATATTCCTAGTCGATGGGACATTGAGTTAGGGATCAATATTTTTCAGGTAAGACTAGCACATTCTCTTGTATGCTCGATTAAGAGGGTGATTGATCTCACAATAACTTATTTATAATACTAATACAAGAATGTGGGTGCTCATTAGAGAATGAGTTCACTAAATTGATCCAAATTGAGAATATCTAATAGAGTCTTATCTACATGTCAATAGATGGTTCTCATAGTGGAATTTGTGCATGTAATCCTTTGACCTGAAACTATCATAGAATCTTATATATATAAATCCATATTTTGGTTCATACTCATTCATGACTTAGTTATGTATGGGATGATCTGGATATGGTAGATTATATATATGAAGATTATGAGTAGGTTAACAAGAAATCGATCTCTCCTGGTAAGATGAAATAGCATCCTATCTGCTTCAAATAAATAATGATTCAAGAAGACTTTAATCAAAACATGATGAAAATTAGAAATGGTTTCTAATATTTTATTAAATGAATCATTATCATAAGATTAAAAGAGAAATGAATATGATATTAGGGTTGACATATTTTCATACCTAGAGTCATATTCAGGATGCAGGAAGATCCAAGGATCAAGTTGCATGGTAATTTTTCACTGAAGAGTATTTTTGGTATTTCTATCAAAATTTTACATTTTTGGGTAGTCATGATACGTTGCTAGACGTCAATCATTTCTTGTGGGTTTGATCAAATTAAAATTTTAATTTGATCATTAAATTAGAAAGTGTTCTAAATTAAGTCAAATTGGGTTGGCTAGTTTTGACCTAAATCGGTTTGGTTAAGTTCTAACCAGATTAGGTCAAATCACATCCTGACTCACTGCTGGTTAGATGTGGAACCCAATGGGTCATAGACAAAGAGAATTGATTAAGGGTCTAATTAGATTAGACCATGTTTGCAAGATGAATATGTTAGCATATATAGCAAACCCTAGCATCTAGATTCAAATTGGATTCGAATCGGCTTCCAATTTGGGCTAATTAAGATTTGATATGAGCCAAATAAGATTTGGTCTTGAGTTGGATTAATCTAGATTGATTGGGCTTCAGATTGGGTGCCACATACCTGCATCCCATGCACCAGAGAGTCTCTCTCTTGCGCGTGGAAAGTCTTTCATGCGCAAAGGACTCTTTGGCGCATGGAATAAGATGGCGCCTACCTTCTTTGACTTTTCCCATATGTTATGTCATCTAAATATTTTTAATTAGAATGGACATCTGATATGGGGCACAGAAGAGTCCTTCTGTAGATAAAATACTTTTTTTTTCCTTTTAAAATTTTTGCCCAAGATGTTTCGCCGCCCAAGCCCCCTTGCCACCCAAGACTCCATGCCGCCTAGTCCTCCTTGACGTCTCTTGGACTAAGTCAAAGTCTCTTGGGACTTTGACTATGCAAAGTTTATCTCCACACCTTCTTGCTAAATGGGCATCCCTTTTTAGAGCCATTGGATGGTTTTGTTTCATGATCTAATGGATGAAAAGGGTGGCGCCAAAGATGAAGCATTGCAACTCTTCGTAAAAACTTACGTAGAATTAATCCAAGAGTCCTTCTGCTTTAAGGCACCTCTTGGACTAAGTCTATATCTCATTTTTACTAATGAGGCATGATATTGGTTGATGAAGCATGAGATTTTGATGAGGAAAGGGCGTGAGTTTTTAGATGGCACCCTTACATACATTATAAATAGGGATGCACACCTTGAGTCCGGGGAGTGTGAACATTATCTTTTCTTTCTTACAAGAGTTTCTTTTTGTCCAATTATTTTTCTTCCTTTCTCTTATCTAGACCTTGCCATTATAAGGATAAGAAGTCATCTTAAGACTAAGAGATTAGAAAGGAAAATTAAGAAGACAAAAGAAAAAGAAAGATAGATAAGGAGAGGCAAGGAAGGTGACATAAAGGCTAAAGAAGGTCTAGTCCTTTTAATTAAAGTTCTTATTATTAGAACTTTAATAAATCAAAGGTTCCGGTGTCTTGATCAAGTCTCTGTGTGGATCAACGTTGGAGGGTGAACACGTGAGCACCTGGTGAAAACCCTGATGGACTGCTACCAACGATCAGGGTCAATATAGGGTTTAGCGATAAGAGGTATTTTCTAATACTTTCTTTTATATTACAAATGCATGTTATATGATTTAATTGCTAATAAGGCGGTCCTTGGGTTTGGGTTTGATTGATTTGATTTCATGTTTTTGCTTTGAAATTCATGCTTCCGCCCTGTACATCAAATCCAACACATATATGAGCTCAACATCATGTAGTTGCTTCTAAAATGCGGAGAACCTCATCAACCAGTCCCACTCAAATCACACCTTATCAAAGAACCATGATGAGCTCCCATCCAGAAGATGAATCTTCTCCTTCGCCGCCTTGAGTTGAGTCTCAAGGGAGCCGATCTTCACCATCAGCATCCAGGATTTGTCGCTTGCATTCTTTTATAGTTCAGCCAGCTCCCTCTTGAAGCTTTCCTTCTGAATGCTAAAACTCGTGGAGTCCTTCATGTGCAAGTTTTGGAGGTGAGTGACCTCTTTAGTCACTTTCGAAGCATTCTTCCGCGAAGCTTGAAGGTCGTCCTCCATCTTCTTTAACTTCTTCAGATGATGGACTTCCTTTCTTTGGCTTTTTATTAAAGATTTCAGGGGAACCCCCTGAGGTAGTGGATCAGCGTTGATGGAAGACTGCATTCAAAGTATGAAAAATGCTCAAAGGTATAGACAAAAAAGAAATTCACTTTCATTTAATCAAAAATTTTGAGTACAAAGCCAAAAAAAATGAAAAATATACAACTACTCGATGATTTCAACCTCAGGAGGGATGGCGGCAAATAAAGTTGGAGTGCTCTCGACTGTCTCGGGTTCCTGAGCTGGCTCAGAAGCCTCCGTGGTAGGTTCAAATGGACCAGAAGCAGGCTCAACGAAGGAAGAATCGACTACAGCATTAAATGGTCTCGCTTCTGCATCGTCCTCCTCCTCCTCCAGAAATCTGAGGTCAAGCTCAGGGAACCTCCGGGCCACCCTACCTTCGTAGAGCTCAAAGCTCTTAATGAATGCCTGCTGGCCAAATTCGACATTCAGGTTCCTCATTTTGGAAGAGACCTTGAACTCTTCCACGACCCAGGACATCGCCTTCGAGATCGACTTCACCATTCGAGCTTTCAGTTTGGCAACTTTAATCTCAACTTCCTTCTTCCTCTCCTTCTCCAGGGCTAGTGCAGCCTTAAGTCTAGCTAAGACGAACTCCTCTTTCCAAAGTATGCCTAGAAGACTCCCAATTTTTGCCACCTTCTCCTCTGCAAGGCGTTCAGCCTCGGTGGCCTTTTCCTGAAGATGATCGACCTCGGCTCGAAGATCCTCCTGGACCTTCCATGCTTCCGTCTCCTGACAACATGCCCTCTTGATAAGGGTGAGCATTTGGTGACCCAACTGCAATAGATAGTTGATATTAAAAAAAAGGAGAAGAGAAGAAAAGAGTAGAAGAGGAGAGAAAAGGTTGAGCAACGAAGCGGTCACCCTGAGAATGGTCCCAAGAGAACTCCAAATGAGCTACCGGGGATCAAGGTCGGCCATGCGGTCTACCACCTCTGGCATGGTGAATTTGTTAGTTAAATCTCAAATGATCCTTGGGTCATTGAAAGAGTCTTCTCCTAATTCGCCACGGTCATCACTTGGCTCACTAGGACGAGCCTTGCGGAGCATCTTTGCGACAGCTTTTCTTTTCTTCTTTCCTTCCCCCATCTCTACCTCAGTAGGAAGCTCTAGAGCTTGATCTCTATTGGAAGGGCCCAAGGGTGCAGGAGGCATGAAACCCACACCAATGGTGTCGACCTCAATAGTTGGGGCAACCTCAAAAGCAGCGACAGTGGTAGTAGGGGCCACGGAGCTTAGAGCACCAACCTTTGCCCTCTTCGAGCTACCACCTACCACTTTTTTTTCCTCTTCTGGGTGTAAAGCCCCTTGGTGAGTATTTCGATAGCTTTAGTATCCATTTCTATGATAGAAAAGGAATCATGATCAATGATAGTACATATATGTGAAACCACATGAAGAATTTGAAAAGTAGAAAAATGTACCAGCAGGATCGAGGGGACTCAAATCTAGATTGAACAATGTCTGTTCTTTCAGAAGGTCGAAAAGAAGAGGAGCTCGGTATGTTTTAAGTTTATTGGGGGAATTAAGGTCGGCTTAGTCTAAGCTAGAAGCTCGATGAATCGACTCCCTAATGTAACCCCAAGAAGGAAAATTTAATAGTAAGGTCAGATAGTGCACGAAAAAATACTTTTTCTTCCAATTATGAATGAAAGAATGGGCACCTTTCAGTAAACCCTTCTTGCCGAACTGAGGGAAGAAGTACCACTAATCCTTTGTAGAAGGATGACGTTTGAAGGTGTAAAAATTTCTAAAGAGTGAGACGGTCGGATGGACCTCGGCTAGATGGCAAAGAGAAAGAAATCCTAGCATGAATCTGAAGAAATTTGATGCTACGGAGGCAAGAAAAATATTCAAAAAGTGAAAAAATGCAACCATGAAAAAGGGGAGTGGAAGTCGAAGTCCGCCACGCAGAGCTTCTAAATATTAACAAAATCGATCAGTCAGAGGAAAACTCGCACGGTCATCCAATTTGGGAAGTTCAAGGTCATACTCTAGAGGGATCCCGTACTGAATCCTAATTAAGGAAAGGTCATTTCGGGTTAGGGCATAAGGAATGGTATCTGATGTGAAGGGTTGATGAGACATACTTCCAGGACCAACCTCTACTATGGGGATGGGGTCTAGGAAGGCTGGACTAGATGAACTCCAAGAACTAGTGGATTGAGAAGTCCCGGTGGACATCTAAATCAAACTAAACTCAAGAAAAATCCTCGAAAATCAAGAAAAACAAGACGTGGAAACTAAAAGAATGAGAAGCAAAGGATGCGAGAGTAATCAAAAAGAAGGATGGCAAAACTGACCTAGGTCGATCGAGAAGGGCAAAGAGACGATAAGCACGATGAAGATCAAGTGGGAGAATGCCTGTAACCAGAAAGGAAGGCGAGAACCAAAGGAGGAAGAAATCAAAACTCTTGGATGGAAGGAAAGTGAGAACCAGAAAGGGAAGTAGGACTTAAATAGTAAGGAGAGGTCCAAAACTATCATGATTGCAGATCTCCCTCAACCGTTCTTCATGCGATGTGTGTCCCAATCATCACGATAGAAGAATGGCGATGGACAGTGCCTTTATGGCATCGTGTCTCGAGCAGCACTTCAGTAGGAATTTCGAAAATTCGTCTCTTCAAGTCAAGTCGTGCTAAAGAAACTTTGGCACCGGTGTGGAAAATGACAAAATGCCTTGACCAATGAGTGGGAAACCCAGAGAAGAACTTCGGTAGTCGCCTTTTCACTCCCTTCCTTCAAATTTTGAACTCGAGAGTAGGGAGACTATTGTTGGGGGTAAACCCCGCTTCCACCAAAGTTTGGCCTGATGTTCAGCCAAAAGTAGCTTGTAATCGTAGAAGAGCTTCAATCGCAACTTCTCCATCAGCCAAATTCCTTCAGTCGGACTTCTCCATCCCAAGCAGGCTTCTTTCGATATTCCTCCAACTGACCTTCTCCGATCGCGAGTCTTCCAAACTTCTACTTCAGTCGGACTCCTCCATCAATTAGACCCCTTTCGGACTTCATCCTCAATTGGACTTCTCCATCAGTCGAACTTCTTCTGAATCCTTCCAGCAGACCTCCTTCTAGATTCCTCCAACGAACTTCCTTCAGGATTTCTCCAGTGGACTTCCAAACCCCTTCCGATCAAACTCCATGCAGTCGCTTGGAAGGGCCTCCATGCTTACGCGGATCCAGCAATCTGCACAGCATGAACCCACTTATGCACAGACGATCCTGAAGGAGTCCAAACTTCTTTGAAATTGATAAAACTTAAAGCTCTTCACCATCAGTTCCTACCTTCTCCGAACTTCAACTATTAAATCTCAATAGACTTGCATGTTATGACAACAGACACCACCCTCCGTAACAAACTCTACGTGGCCCTGAATGACCCACAACTTGACGGTTACAACTATCACCATCAGTTTGTTATAGGCTCCATCTATAAAAGAAATCCTCCAGATATGTTTTTCCTAAGCACTCTTCTCCCTCTTGATACTCTTATACTTTCTTTTTTGAGCACTCCATTTCTATTGGCCGAAAAAGCTTACTTGATCATCGAAGGGTCTTGTCGGAGCCACCACCCTTGACTCTGGATGAGACTTATTTTGTAGGTCACCGACTGCGGTCTCATCTTCTCTGACTCCAGCCTCAAATCCGATGTCAACTAGATTTTGCACCAATATATTTTAATTTCTGATTTAATGACATGTCATGATCATGTAATTGAAGGAAAAACCTATTTTCCCGGCATAGGACCGTTCAGATCTGATTGGATCTGAAGAAATATTTTAAAATTTTTTTTTAAATTCTAATCAAATCTGAGACTTTTCATATTTGATCATAGAGATCTAATATTAAAAGTTAAAAATAAAATTAAATTAGATTAAATTTTAAGTACCTGATTTGGTAATCTAATTATCCTACGATGATCCTGTTGATTCCTGAGGTTCTGGAAGGAGCTACGCATGCGCCTGGCTTCTACTGGTATCCACTCGAGGAGGATATGAACATCTTCTCCTCATGAATCTCTCCTCCAAAAATTAAATCTAGATTTGATTTGAAAATTCTTCAAAATGACTTCTGAGGGTAGCCTGTTCGTCTCACGAACACCATCGCATAGATGCTGAATCTTATGCCAAAAACCTTGGACCTTTAATTCAGATTTGTGCCTAACTTTTTAGGCATGTAGGAGAGAAGGAGAGAGAGGATATAGGTGGTGTGGATATTAGATGAAAGGCTCCTTTGGATGTGAAAAAAATAAATTCCATTGAGGCAATTTCATAAGAAGAGTTCTTATACTAGACATAGTGCCATAAAGAGTCCCTTTTGACCAAAAACCTTATTAATTTGACTATTGGGACTCCTGGAGCTGATCTCCATGAAAAACCCTAGAACCCATTTGATTTTGATGCCAAAAATCCATCTGGAAGGTGGTGGCATGAAAGGATAAGAAAGAGTCCATGTGCATCTAGGACTCTTCCCTCAAGAGTTTGATCCAAATCAAACTCTATCAAAATCTGGTCTAGGCACCTCCAAAAATCATAAAATTTTGCACACCCAAAGTATAACTCATGCCCTATCATGTAACAAAAATAAAAGAAAAATGATTTCTATAAAAATTTCTAAAATTCTCTGATCACATGACCCTCAATTCTCTCAATTGGGTCAACTATTGATACTAGTCCAATTGCACTAGAAATGAATTTAATTTTCATAATTAATCTAATCTAAACTTGTTCCAGTCAGATGAAAATAAACTCATTCAAGATACAGAAATGAGTCAAATCAAATTTGACCCAGTTGCGATGAATCAAAAAGACAATAGAAGGAGAAGGTCAAGCTTAATCGTGTGCTAGCACAATTACCTTGAACTTGATTGGATCTAATCCAAATCAATCAAACTAGGTTAGCTCAATTGATGACATCCAAATCCAAACCTTTATTTATATGATCCAATTAGGTTCAGTTTCGTATGGTAATGAGATATGTCATGATCTCCATCATCGACATCATCGAAATACCTTTCGATGGATCAGAACTTTTTTGATTCATACAAATAGAATGATCAATCATCAAAATCATTCTAATTGCTCCCAAAATCCATCTGTGACACCTAGCAGTATATGGTGGCAACTCATCAGAACTGAAAGTGAATCTCTCGGTGTAGCTACCTATGTGATTGGGTTCTTCTATCTTGAGCCCTAATAGGATTATGGTTAAGGTGAACTCATCAAATCCAATATCCGTCATATGAATTAATCATTCAATTCGAGTCCTATGTGAAACCCTTTATAGAAACTCTTTCTATCATCTTTACTCTACCATGGCCATGGGCTTATGGATTCAATTCTCATGATCATCATAGGGCTACTCCTCATCTACCAAGGTAGATAGATCCCTTATTGGTGCAATCCAATTCCTACAACGAACGTACTGTAGCCAACATACACCTCAAGATTTCAAATGGCAAGGAGATCGAGTTATGGTGTAGTCAAACTACAACACCCTCAAGATGAATTATCAATGCACCTCAGATTAAAGAACCAAACACACTACTACAACATCGATCTAGTCATCGACGAGAAGGTAGACTTTTTTATGAATGCTCGAGATGGTCATGCTTAGTGCCCTTATTCTCTAACGAGTACCTATACTCTCACTCTAATGTCTCCACACCGTTGACTCAAGACTCATCTACTCAAAAAAAATAATTGAATACTAACCTTCTGAATCAATCACCATCCTCATGATGATCCTACGATCGGAAGTAGTTTATGAGTTAATTATGAAAATTCATGTCTTAAATTTTTAATTCTTTAAAAATATGAATTGTCATTACCATTAACTCAAAGGATGTATCACATATACTTTAAATACACACTATGATAGAAAATAATTTTTTTATTAATTTATAGTCAAAATTATAAAATTGCCCTTGAAAGTGTATTACAAGTATTAGCCAATCTAGCTTCTAGGGCACACATCTAACAAACTCCCACTTGACCTAAAGTCAATTGGCTATAAATCCAAATTCCATCTTCTCAAGATGGGCTTCGATCTTCTACTGGCCTAAAGGCTTCATCAATGGATCTGCTGCATTGTCCACGAAGTCGACTCTTTTGACCTCGACGTAACCCTTCTCAAGATAATCGTGGATAAGGTGGAATCACTGCTCGATGTGCTTGAATTTTTGATGAGACCTTGGCTCCTTAGCTAGGGCTATGGCACCATTATTATCACAGTACAGAGGAACAATATCTGATGGCATCACTTCGAGTTTTGTGGTAAACTTCTTATACCAGAATGCCTCCTTTGCAACTTCTGATGCAGCGATGTACTCTGCTTTCATAGTCGAATCTGCTATTACAGTCTGCTTGAAAATCTTTCAGCTGACAGCACCACCATTACACACAAACAGACTACCAGATGTTGACTTTCGATCATTTATATCAGACATAAAATCTGAGTCTGTATAACCCTGGACCTAGAGTTTTCCATTACCAAAAATCAAGAACATATCCTTAGTCCTTCTCAAGTACTTAAGGATACATTTCATAGAAGTCCAGTGCTCTTCACCTTGATTCGATTGATATCTGCTCATGACACTCATAGCATGGGTGATATCAGGTCATGTACATAGCATGGCATACATGAGGCTCCCTATTGCTTAAGCATAAGGGATCTTGCTCATGAATTCAATCTCCTCAAGTGTGTTGGGATGCATCTTCCTGGAGTTTTCCATGCTAAACCTCTTTAGTACCTCCTCTATGTACATCGTTTGTGAGAGACCCAGCATCCTATTCGGTCTATCCCTATAGACCTTAATTCCTAGAATAAAGAATTCTTCTCCTAGGTCTTTCATAGAGAACTCTTTTGATAACCATATTTTAATTATGGTCAACATGGGAATATCATTCCCAATAAGGAGGATGTCATCCACATACAGTATGAGAAAGACAACAGTGCTCTCACTGACTGTTTTGAATACACATGATTTCTCCTCATTCTTGATGAATCCAAATGACTTGATCACATCATTAAAATAAGCATTCCAACTCTGAGATGCTTGCTTAAGTCCATAGATAGACCTTTGTAGCTTGCAGACCTTATGATCAGCATTATTGGATATGAAACCTAGCGATTATTCCATATAGATATTTTCCTCAAGATATCCATTAAAGAAGATCATTTTTACGTCCATCTGCCATATTTCATAATCGAAATAGGCTACAATAGCAAATAATATGCGGATGGATTTTAGCATAACTACTAGCGAGAAGGTATCCTAATAGTCAATGCCTTTGTGTTGACTATACCCTTTTGCCACTAACCTAGTCTTGAATGTCTCCACATTCTCATCTACACCTATCTTTCTCTTGTAGATCCATTTACACCGAATAGGTACTATAGCATCAGGTGGATCTACCAAGGTCCAGACTTGGTTCAAGCGCATTGAGTCAATCTTTGATTTCATTGCCTCTAACCATTTCTCAGAGTCGATATCTAATATCACCTCATCATAGGTTTTAGGATCATCACCATGAATCCCATTTTTCATGAGGAACATTTCCTCTACGTCCTCTAAAATAGTACCTAAGTATCTTTCAGGAGGATGGAAAATTCTTTCTAATCTATGAGGTGGAGGAGGTAGTGATTGGACTGGCTCAATCTAATTAGGTTTCATAGAGTCCATAGCTCGTTGCTCTTGGGAGACTTTCTTCTTGAGCCTAATCTACCTTTCGATGCCACCATCTTGAATAAACTATTTTTTAACAAAGATGGCATATCGACTCACAATCACATTGTGATCTTCTAGAATATAGAAATAATATCCTAATGATTCTTTAGGATATCCTATGAACTAAGATCTAAAGAACCTATACTCTAACTAGTCCATCTATTGTCTCTTGACATGAGCCAAACAAATCCAAATTCTGAGATGACTAAGACTTGGTTTCTTACCATGCCATATCTCATACGGTATGGTAGGAATGGTTTTAGAAGGAATCTTATTTAGTAAATATATAGCAATCATTAGACTATGTCCCCAAAGAAACTCAGGGAGGTTCGTGAATCTTATCATAGATTGGATCATATCTAATAAGGTCTGATTTCTCCATTCTGAAATCCCATTGAGTTGAGGTGTTCTAGATAGAGTCCATTGAGAGACTAGGCCATTTTGCTTAAGATAGTCTAGCAATTCTCGACTAAGGTATTCACCTCCTTGATCTGATCGAAGAATCTTAATAGATTTTTCAGTTTGTTTTTCTACTTCATGTCTGAATTCTTTGAAATTTTCAAAAGTTTTAGATTTATATCGCATCAAATACATATACCCGTACCAAGATAAATCATCGATAAAGGTGATGAAGTAGACATAGTTGTCTCTAACTAGCACATCAAATGGACCACATACATTAGTATTTACTAGGGCAGGTAGGTCTGCAGCCCTTTCCCCTTGTCCTATAAAAGGGAGCTTGGTCATTTTGCCATGAAGGCATGATTCATAAATCGGATATGACTCGAAAGTCAATGAACTCAATAGTCCGAATTTCTCCAATTTGTTAATCCTGTCTTCCGCTATATAACCTAACCTAAGGTGCCAAAGATACCTATCATTTAGACTATCCCAAGGTCGTTTTGATCTTATGGCATTCATGCTTTGCTCGATATTGAAAATAAAAATATTAATATTAACTGATAGAAATCATTTATAAGGTAACCACTTGCAATTTTATTTCTTTTATAAAAAATATTATAATGGTCCTTAAGAAAACTTATTACATAGCCTTTCTATGCTAAACATGAAATAAAAATCAAATTCTTGCTTACAGCAGGCACATAAAAATAGTCTCTAAGAACTAAATCTAATCCTAATGGTAATCATAGAGGATAGGTTCCCACGGCCACTATAACAACTCTTGCTCCATTTTCGATGTATAGGATCATCTCACCATCCCTCAGCCTCCTACTATCCTTAAGACCCTACATAAAAGTGTATAAGTGAGCACTAAAATCAGAGTCAAGCACCCAACTAGATGTAGAAGAAATCATAAGGTTAGATTCTATAACGAGCATACCTCTAGAAAGACCAGCCTTCTTCTTGTTCTTCAGGCTAGCCAAGTACAAGGGGCAGTTCTGCTTCCAATGACTGTCTGTGTTATAATGAAAATATTTTTTTTTATTAATGGTCTTCTTCTTTGGCTCTGCCTTCTTCTTCTTTTCACCATCCACCTTCTGCTTCTTCACGAACTTCTTCTTCTTACCAAAAGACTTTCTCTTAGAAGAAGTCTGCTCCATAATAAGTACTGAGCCTTTAGAATCTTTTATAGAAAGCTCAATAGTAACCAGCATATTAATAAGTTCTGCCAGAGTATTCTGTAGTTTATGCATATGGTAGTTCATGATGAACCGCCCATACGCATCAGTCAAGAATTGTAAAATTATATCAATATGCAAATTCTTGTCCAACTTGACATCGAGTTTCTTAAGCTCTTTTAAGTCCTTGATCATCATCAGACAATAATCTTGAATTGATTATCCATCACACATTTGATCTTTAAAAAGTCTTTTAGTGATTTGATATTTGGCTGCACGACTTTGTTCACCAAACAACTCTTATAGGCGAGTCAATATTTGGCGGCTAGTTTTAATGTCTTCATGTTGGCGCTAGAGCTCATTAGACATCGAGCCCAATATGTAATATCTGACTTTATTATCATCATCCATCCACTTCTCTAGAGATGCTCTCTGATTAGTGGATGGATGGACTGGTAAAGTGGAAGGGTCTTGTTCCAACACATGAGTCAACTTCTCGGAATCCAAAATAATTTTGAAGTTTTGGAGCCAATCCTTGAAGTTGGATCCAATCAGTCTATGGGTGTCCAAGATACGAGCTAGTGGGTTGGACGCAGATATTTTTCTATAGAGAGTCATAGTTTCTAATTAGATTTTGTAATTAAAATTAATCAATTTATTTAAAAATTTTATTTTTAAATAAATTAGGCTTCCACTATTTTTTTGAATCCCTACACTCCCTGGGTAGAGATGCAAAAATCTTTGCAATCAATTGATTTCTACTGAATGGTGCGGTCCCATCGACTGGCTTACCACCTCACCTAACAGTTATTGGTGATGGATCAATCGATGAGTGGACAACTCTTATTCAATGATTCTAATCATGGTGCACCTAATCCTGGTTTCTAATTCATGAATCTCACCGTGTTCAGAATATTGATCCACTCCTTAGTTAAGTCAGACCCACCATTTGCATGAATTGGATTCTCGATTGGGTCCCTCATCATATTCAAAATATTAAGCCCAATCCATCCTTTAACCCATAGCATCCAATGCCTAATAGATATGATTGTGTCTTCCTAGTACAACTGAGCCACTATAACCAACCGAGAATAATCAACCTCCGAAAGGGCCCGCACATCTACAATGGTAGAAGATCAATTGACTTAATCTTTTCTTAGGAAGATTCAATTTAGGTCTCTTAGACTTGACTCAGTCATAACGGTTATGACAAGCCTAGTGGCATGGGTTAGCTCAAATTGTTAGCCACCTCAAATCAAAATTGAGTTGACATAAATGGCTAGATAAGTGATACTGGTGAAAGGGATATGTCATTAACTCAATAAGAATGCATTCAAGTCGAGTAGTTTCTAATTAAAAATCAATCGATCGTATCCACCAAATTTACCTTAGACATAAAATTATCGAACTAGAACTAATCGGGTTAGCCTACAATCCAGGCTTGAACCATAGAGTCAAATTAGGTCTTAATTGGATCGATCATATGTGGCTGTGAGTCAACCTTGATCTAGACTTACAACTATTGGGCTGGTCAATTCTAAGCACTCTTGATCCCACCTAACCAACTCTTGATTCGATTTGATCAACCGCTAGACCTAATTAAGCTATCCAAGCTCGAACCCAATTTTATGAAAATAACTTAGATCTAAAATTCTTAACTTTAGACCTAATTAGTTTCATAATCTTAATTCTTAATTAAGTTTGGATTCATAAATAAAAAAACATGTATCAAAATCTTAGGATTTTAGGATCCAGGATTTTACAGAAAATAACTTCTGATTTTTGATTAAGGATGAATGTACGTAGCACTCCTAACACATCCATAAGAAATACCTCATCGAATGAAAGAAGAGGGCCTTTAAACCCTACTTTGTTCTTATGATTGGACGGCCAAGGGGAATGCATCTTAATTAGAAATATAATTGAAACTACAAAACTAGTTAGATTAGCTAAGATCATATATCACATATATAATTAATGATCTAACTAATACATGCTTTGCATACATCTCATGTATCATCACTAAATTAAACATGCATATTTTTTAGATCTAAAATATCATATATAATATCTAAAAAATAGATTTAAATTTGATCATATCAAAATAAAACTATTCTAGATAATTTGTAAAACTATACTACAACTAGTCTAAACATGCATCTTTTCATATCACATATGAATAAATCAAAAATTAAAAACTTTATTTTCTATTTTTTAGATCTGATTACAATAATTATAATATCATAAAAATAAAAATTAAATAGATATAAAATTATATTTAATTAAATTAATAATATGATTATACTAGACTATACATAGAACTATTCTGTTTCTAGTCTAATCATGCATCTCATACATATTTGATCTAAATAATTTAATTTTAATTTTTCAATTTTAGATATAATTATATCTAATGTAATATCTAAAACTTTTTAATATTATATAAAAAATAAAAATAAAATTAGATTTAAAATAGATCCGAAGAACGGCAACCTGGCTTTGATACCAGTTGTAAGGAAAAACCTATTTTCTCGACACAGGATCGTTCAGATCTAATTGGATCTGAAGAAATATTTTAATTTTTTTTTTAAATCTTAATCAAATCTAAGACTTCTCATATCTGATCATAGATATCTAATATTAAAAGTTAAAAATTGAATTAAATTAGATTTAATTTCAAGTACCTAATTTGGTGGTCTAATTATCCTGTAATGATCCTGTTGATTCTTGAGGTTCTGAAAGGAGCCCCACATCTGCCTGGCCTCTACTGGTATCTACTTAAGCAGGATCTAAACATCTTCTTCACATGAATCTCTTATCCAAAAATTAGATCTGGATCTGATTTAAAAAGCCTTCAAAATGACTTCTGAGGGCAGCCTATTCGTCTCACGAACACTGTCGCGTAGATGCTGAATCTTGTGCCAAACACCTTAGACCTTCAACTCAGATTTGTGCCTAACTTTTTAGGCATGTAGAAGAGAGGGAGAGAGAGGATGGAGGGGGTGTAGATATCAGAGAGAAGGCTCCTTTGGATGTGAAAAAAGTAAATTTCATTGAGGCAATTTTGTGAGAAGAGTTCTTATACTAGACACAGTGCCATAAAGAGTCCTTTTTTGACCAAAAATCTTATTAATTTAACCATTGGGACTCCTAGACCTTATCTTCATGAATAAACCCAGATCCTATTTGGTTTTGATGCCAAAAATCCATCTAGAAGGTGGCGGCATGAAAGGATAAGGAAGAGTCCATGTGCGTCTAGGACTCTTCCTCAAGAGTTTGATCCAAATTAAACTATATCAAAACCTAGTCTAGGAACCTCCAAAAATCACAAAATTTTTCACACCAAAAGTATAACTCGTTCTCTATCATATATCCAAAATCAAAGCAAAATGATTTCTAAAAAAATTTTTAAAATTCTCTGATCATATAACCCTTAGTTCTCTCAATTGGGTCAACTATTGACCCTAGTCCAATTGCACTAGGAATGAATTTAATTTTCATAATTAATCTAACCTAAACTTATTCTAGTCAAATAAAAATAAACTTATTCAAGATAAAGAAATAAATTTGACTCGGTTGTGATGATTTAGAAAGATTACAGAAGGAGAAAGTCAAGCTCAATCGTGTGCTAGCATGATTACCTTAAACCTGATTGGATCTAATCCAAATCAATCGAACTAGGTTAGCTCAATTGATGACATCTAGACCCAAACCTTTGTTTGTGTGATCCAGTTAGATTTAGTTTCATATGGTAATGAGACATATCATGATCTCCATCATCGACATCATCGAAACACCTTTTAATAGACCAGAACTTTTCTTATTCATACAATTAAAATGATCGATCATCAAAATCATTCTAATTGCTCCCAAAATCCATCAGTGATACTTAGCAGTATATGGTGGCAACCCATCAAAATTAAAAGTGAACCTCTCAGTGCAGCTACCTATGTGATTGGGTTCTTCTATCTTGAGCTCCGATAGGATTAGGGTTAAGGTAAACCCATCAAACCCAATATCCATCATATGAATTAATCATTCGATTCGAGTCCTCATGATGATCCTATGGTTGGAAGTAGTTTATGAGTTAATTATGAAAATTCATATCTTAAATTTTTAACTCTTTGAAAATATGAATTATCATTATCATTAACTCAAAGGATGTATCACATACACTTTAAATACACACTATAATAGAAAATAATTCTTTTATTAATTTATAGTCAAAATTATAAAATTGCCCTTGCAAGTATATTATAAGTGTTAGCCAATCTGGCTTCTAAGGCACACATCTAATAGTAATAGATCCTAGATCTAAAATATTTTTTGATATTTAAAATTAATTTTGATTAATTTTAGTCTTTCGCTGTCAGATCTTGAAAAAAATTTAAGATCTAATCCTGAAACCCTAGATCTGGTTCCAACAATTGGTATCAAAGCTAGGTTATTTATTACATGATTATATGCACATGTTTAGATTATTTCTTAGATTAGATCAAATTTATAATCTCATTATTAAATTTAAAATTAAAAATTCTGATCACATGAACTGCTATAAGGTTGTCCTGCTGTAAGGTTTATCCCTTACATTGGAGAGGTTGTCCTAGTTCGTATTGATCTGCTTCTTATCATAAATTTATTATATATGATCTAATTTTATTTATAATTTATTAGATTTAAAATAAATTTAAATCTAAAAATAAAAATTTTAGATTGCACGGACTGCTATAAGGTTGTCCTGCTATAAGGTTTATCCTTTACAGTGGAGAAATTATCCTAACATGTGCTGATCTAAAACATTGATCATAAAATTTTAGATTAGATATAAGAAATTTTATGATCTAATTAAAAATATTTTAATCTAATTTTAATCATCATAAATATGTTAGATTTGATCTAGAAAAATTTATGATTGATTAAAGTTAAAATTATTTCAATTACATGAACTTGTTTAGATTAGATCTAAAGTAGATTCATGTTTATGTTACTTGTATATTGATTATGAATCAAACATGCAACTTGGTTGATAGAACCATGTTGTAAAAATATTTTATAAACATAAAAATTATTTTTAAAAAATCGAACCCCAACCCTCAACCCAAAACTTAATTAAGAATTAAAAAGTTATTTGATTAGGATCTAGGATTGTGAATTGAACATCCTAAGACACAAATCATAACACATTGGGTTAAATGGGTTAGTGGAGATTAGGTCCATTAATTAGATTAGACCTATGGTTAGATTAAAACAAGGACTTAATTAGAGAATTGACTAAATCTAATCAATTATTGTCTTAGATTAGGTTAAGAATTCTTTAGATCAATTACAATAGTTGTAGTTGGTCAAGTCTATGTCTTTAACGAGACCCAAGAATGACATGATTCTTGGCTATGTGGTCTAGCATGAACTATTAGATTGATCTAATTGAAACTAATTAAACCAATTGGTTCTAAGATAAACCAGACCAGTGGTCTTTAATTAGCAGCCTGCTTATCTGGCCATTTTTGATAGTATCTAAGGCAAGCTCTGGCAGACCCACCTACTGATCGAACTTATCTGGTCTCTTGGTGAAATTATATTTTGATCCGATCACTTGACTATTCGAGCTGATCCATATCAGCTAGGTAAATCAGTATGACTGGTTTAGATGTTCCTAGACTAGCCTTTTAATGGTCTCCCTAAAGCTGACTTGGTGAAGCTAGTGGGAGGATGATGACAAGTTGGTTCATCTGACCTTCTCTTTTTAAAAGAAATCAATTAAATCTTCTAAAACTATTAGGTCCTTAAAATGAAATAGTTATAGTGATAACTAGATCATAGCCTCCTATTAAGTGGATGATAATGGGTCCATTAGTTGGATAATCATTGGAGGCTCATAGGCCTGGTGCTTCTCCACTAATGAAATTATCATTCATAATATTATTTCTTGTCTGCATCTCTCTAAATGTTGGTTAGGTTCACCAACCATAGTTGGGCTTAATCATTCATTAGTTAGATGGACTAAGTATAATCATGTTAATGGTTGGACCTAACCAAAACTTTCAGTGGAGGCCCTAGCCTATTGAAAAGATACCTGGGGCAAAATTAAATTACTAAAAATTATTTAAAAAAATAATTGGTTATGAACCTATCCTTAGATGTACATGGGTTGACCAACCATAGTTGGACTTGTGTGCAGTCTATGTGGATTTTAGTACCCACTAAGAAATTAAGGCAATTCCTCGAATTGGAGGTAGAGGCTACCAGTTTGAAGAAAATAGTGGAAGAAATTTTTTGATTAATGTCTAAATCTTTAGGTTCGATGAATCAATTACTAATTAGGCTTTTGATTTTCTTTTATGCAATTAAATCCTAACCACAGTTGCTTCATTCACTGTTAGACAGTGATAAACTTATGAAACCCAACTTCGATAATAAGTATCGAAAGTTGAATATTGTTCAGCAGCACAAAGTGGTTCGTGCTAGGACTTCTATGCCCAATTCAAACATAAGGCTCAAGAATAACCAAGATCAAGTAGAATGCTTCCACTTAAGAAGCAAGGGCATTGAAAGAGAAATTATCCTCGATATCTTGATTCTCATGACCCCAATAGACTAAAAAAGAGAGATGAGCAAGTAGTTACTGATCAAGGATGTTATATGATAACATCTTGTAATTTTTTTGTTTGTGATACTTCTACTTGGATATTAGATACCGAAAGTCCAGTCCATATTTGGAATATATTGCAAGGACTTCAAATTAGTAGAAGATTTGAAAATATTGAGCGATTCCTGAATGTTGGAGATGGAAGATCTATTTCAGTTCTAGCTATGGGAATAGTTCAACTTATTCTCAATAATAATATCATTTCTTTAAATGAATGTCATTATTATCCTTCCTTTCTAATGAATATAATCTCTATTAGCCTTTTGGCTAAAGATGGTTATCATTTATCTATAAAGAGAGATTATTGTGATATCATTATGAATGATATTACAATAATGCAAGGATAACAAAGAAACGGTATTTACATTTTCTCATAGCCTATGTGTAATGTACACTTTTAGAAAACATCCTAGATTAGATTGAAGGGAAAACCTAGTTTTTCAGATCAGGTTCATTCAGATCTGATTGGATCAAGAGAGATATTTCAAAAATTTTTCTTTTGGATCCAGATCAGATCTGATATTATTGATCTAATAAAAAATAAAATAAAAAATAAATTAAATCTAATTTAATTTACCTTATTGAGGATAATCTGATTATCCTGTGATGATCCTGAGGTTCTGGATCTAGCCATGCAAGTACCAGGTCTCTACTGATATCCACTCAGATAGGATCTGGAGATCTTCTCCTTCTTTATAATCTTTCCAAAAATTAGATCTGAATTTGATTTTGAAGATCTTCAAAACTTCTTTTAAGGATGTGAGTTGTCTCTTGCAGCAGTGCTGCCTTCTTCCTTTTTCTATCACCTTTTTCTTGCTTGGATTGCACCAAACTGAAGCCCAAAAATTCTTGGGCATGGGTAGGAGAGAGAAGACCTGAAGATGGCATGGAGAAGGGAGAGGGGCAGCTTTGTAGCATGGGCAATGGATCAAGCTCCTTAGATCTTGGTGCAGATAGGGTTTTTATAGACCCTATTGCGCCATGCAGTGCCACATCATCCCGACCAATCATGACCTTTTGTGCAATCAAATCTAAATTTGATTGGTGGGATAACATCATTTGATCCAATCAGATGAGAGCCTCTCTAAATCATCCTTAGATGGTGCCAAGACTGGTCAAAGATAAATCTTTGGCGCCACCTAGGTGGAGTCCCCGAAGTAACCTGGAGTCCCATCTGTATGAGACTCTAGGCGTCATTATATTTAGGTGCATGCCTCCCTAGGTATGCGCCCCCTCCCTTTCCACTTTTTAGTAGGGGGACAAATCTCTATCTACTCTCCTATGGGTGCATGACACATGGGCAGACATCTAAGTGTTAAAGGTCAATGTTTGACCAAATGTCCAAAATAGGATTTAGCAGGCGATGAAAAATGGCAGGTGTTATCTCAAATTCATCTCATAAATTAAGACAACCCTTTTCTAACCTGGACAAGCTCCAGTCAGATTCAATAAAGGTATCTGAGTGAGCCAAGACATATTTAGCTTAGTTGAGACAAACTTTAATGATAATTAAAGGAGAACATTAGGCTCAATCATGTGCTAGCATGATTTTCTTGAACCTAATTGAATCTAATTCAAATCAATTGAACTGGATTAGTCCAATTGATGATATCCAGATCAAACCTTTGTTTGTATGACCTAGTTAGGTTTAGTTCTATATGATAATAAGATATGTCGTGATCTCTATCATCGATATCATCGAAACACCTTTCGATGGATCAGAACTTTTTTGATTCAGACAACTAGCATGATTGATCATCTAAATCATTCTAATTGCTCTCAAAATCCACCAGTGACACCTAGCAGCATATGGTGGCAATCCATCAAAACTAAAATTGGACCTCTCAGTGTAGTTACCTATGTGATCAAGTTCTTCTATCTTGAGCCCTGATAGGATTAGGGTTAAGATAATCTCGTCAAACCCTAATATCCGTCATATGATTAATCATTCAATTCAAGTCCAATATGAAAACCTTAATAGAAACTCTTTCTATTATTTCACTCTTCCATAGCCATAGACTTACGGACTTGATTCTCATGATCATCATAGGGCTTCTCCTCATCTACCGAGGTAGATAGAT
Source organism: Cocos nucifera (assembly GCA_006176705.1). NCBI lineage: Eukaryota > Viridiplantae > Streptophyta > Magnoliopsida > Arecales > Arecaceae > Cocos > Cocos nucifera. The sequence continues at coordinate 116,333 of QRFJ01001739.1, forward strand.
CTCCTATTGGTGCAATCCAATTCCTACAATGAACATGCTATAGCCAACATACACCTCAGAGTTCTGAATGGCAAGGAGATCAAGTTATGGTATAGTCAAACTATAACACCCTCAAGGTGAACTATCCATGCACCTCAAGTCAAACAACCAAACACACAACTACAGCTTTGAGCCAGTCATCGATGAGAAGGTAGACTTTCTAATAACTGCTCAAGATGGTCACGCTCAGTGCCCTCATTCTCTAACGAGTACCTATACTCTCACTCTAGTATCTCTACACCGTAGATTCAAGACTCATCTACTATAAAGAAGATATTGTACACCAACCTTTCAGATCAATCACTATCCTCATGATGATCCTACGGTCAGGAGCATTTTATGAGTTCATAATGAAAATTCATGTCTTAAATTTTTAACTCTTGAAAATAAGAACTATCATTGCCATTAACTCAAAGAATGTATCACAGACACTAAATACACATTATGATAGAAAATAACCTATTTTATTATTTATAGTTAAAATTATAATTTTGCCCTTAGAAGTGTATAACAAGTGTCAAACAATTTTGGCTTCTAGGGCACACATATCTAACAAACTTCCACTTGACCTAAAGCCAATTGGCTATAAATCTAAGTCCCATCTTCTCAAGATGGGTTTCGATCTTCTGCTGGCCCAACGGCTTTGTAAGTGGATCTATTGTATTATCTGTAGAGTCAACTCTCTTGACCTTGATGTATCCTTTTTCAAGGTAATCATGGATGAGGTGGTATCGTCGCTCGATGTATTTGGATTTTTGATGAGACCTCGGCTCCTTTGCAAGGGCTATGGTGCCATTATTATCGTAGTATAGAGGAATGACATCTGATGACATCACTTCGATCTTTGTAGCAAACTTCTGGTACTAGAATGCCTCCTTCGCAGCTTTTGATGTAGCAATGTATTCTGTTTCCATGGTGGAATCTACTATTACTGTCTATTTGAAACTCTTCCAACTAATAGTACCACCATTATAAACAAATAGATTTTTAGATATCAACTTTCGATCATCTATATCGGACATAAAATCCAAGTCTGTATACCTTTAGACTTTGAGTTCTCTATTACCAAAAATCAAGAACATTTTCTTAGTTCTTCTTAAGTACTTAAGGATACATTTTATAGAAGTCTAGTGTTCTTCTCCTGGATTTGACTGATATCTGCTTGTGACACTCACAGCATGGGCTATATCAGGTCGTGTACATAACATGGCATACATGAGGCTCCCTATTGCAGAAGCATAAGGGATCTTGCTGATGCATTCAATCTCCTCTGGTGTGTTGGGATACATTTTCTTGGAGAGATGAATACCATGTCTGAAGGGTACCAAACCCTTCTTGGAGTTTTTCATGCTAAACCTCTTTAGCACTTCCTCTATGTACATCTTCTGTGAAAGACCTAGCATCCTATTTGGTCTATCTCTATAGACTTTGATTCCAAGAATGAAGGATGCTTCTCCTAGGTCTTTCTTAGAGAATTTTTTAGATAACCATATTTTAACTATGGTCAACATGGAATATCATTCCATAAGGAGGATATCATCCAGTAAGTACGAGGAGACAATAGCACTCTCACTAACCTTTTAAAACACATGGTTCCTCCTCTTTCTTAATGAAACTAAAAAATTGATCACTCATTTAAAATGAGTATTCCAGCTTTAGTGCTTGCTTGAGTCCATATATGGACCTTTGCCACTTGCATACTTTATGATCATATCACTGGGATGTGAACCCAAATCGGCTGTTCTATATAAATATACTCTCAAGATATCTTCCTCAAGATATCCATTTAAGAATATCGTTTTTACATCCATTTTCTATATTTCATAATCAAAATAGGCCAACAGCAACGCAATGTGCGAATGGATTTAGCATGGCTACTTGGTGAAAAGGTATCCTATAGTCATGCTTAGCTGACTATAACCTTTTGCACTAATCTAGCTTGAATGTCCAAATTCTCATCTACACCAATCTTTCTCTGTAGATCATTTACAACCCAATATTACTATACCTTCTGGTGGATCTACCAAGGTCCAGACTTAGTTTGAGTGCATCACTTAATGTTACTCATTAGCCTCAACCATTTCTCGAGTTGATATCTAATATCCCCTATATATTTGGATCTCACCATGAACCCATTTACACGAGGAATATTTCTCTACTTCTTAAAATAGTACCTAAGTATCTGCTCAGGCGAGAAAACCTTTTCGATTTTGAGGTGGAGGAGGTAGTTGATTGATTGGCTCAAACCTAATTTGGTTCCAAGGTCCTAGCTCTTTGCTCTTGAGAGACTTTCTCCTCTGAGCTTATCTGACTTTCATGCCCCATCTTGAAAATATTTTTTCAAGAAAGATGGCATGTTGACTCACAATCACATTGTGATCTTCTGAATATGTAGAAATAATATCTTAATGACTCTTTAGGATTCCTATGAATGACTCTTAAAGGATCCTATAGCTTAAACTATTTCCGCTTGATTATCTTTGACATGGCACACAACAACCCCAAATTCTGAGATGACTTAGACTTGGTATTCTTACCATCCATATCTCATACGGTGTGGTAGGACGTTTAGAAGAATCATTCAGTAAATAATAGCAATTAACAAATATATCCCTAAAGAAAATCAAGAAGCCTGTGAAGCTCATCATGGATCGGACCATATCTAATAGGATCCGATTTCTCATTCTGAAATCTGCATTTGAGGTATTCCATGGGTCCATTGAGGACTATTCCACTTTGCTGAATGGTTCAAAAATTTCGACTAAGGATTACCTCTCGATTCTGATCGAAATTCTTAATGGGTTTTTCAGTTTATTTTTCTACTTCATGTCTAAATTCTTTAATTTTTAAAGCTTCAATTGTGTTCATAAGAGTACACAATCCATATTCAGAGATAAATCACAGTGAAGGTTATAAAATAAAATTACCTCTAGTTGGCACATCAAATGGCTGCCATACATCAGTATGTACTAGGGCTAGTAAATTCCATGGTCCTTTCTCATTCTCACAAAGGAATTAATCATTTTGCCATGAAGACATGATTAAATTTGATATGACTCGAAAGCTTCAAGACTCAATAGTCCGATTTTCTCCAATTTGTTAATCCTATCTTCTGCTATATACCTAGCTAATGCCACAGATACTATCATTTGGACTATCCTAGGTCATTTTATATGGCATTCATATTTCTTGATATTTAAAAATGATACATCAATATATAACCTAATAAAAATCGTTAATAAGAAAACACTTGCAATTTTATTTTTTTATAAAAATGTACAATGGTTTCTTAAGAAAAACTAAATAATAGCCTTCTTATACTAAACATTGAAATAGAAATCAAATTTCTTGCTTTGCTGTCATACATAATAATTATTCCTAATAACTAAATCTAAACCAGATATAGTCAAGAGGTAGTTCCTACACCATAGTAGCAACCTTGCTCTATTTTCAATGCATTAAGGATCATCTCACCATCCCTCAGTCTTGCTATCCTAGATCTTGCATGGAAGTGATTACATAAGCATAGAACCAGAGTCAAGCGCCCATTGATGTTAAAGAAACTATAAGGTAGATTCAATAATGAGTCATACCTCCAGAAGGACCACCTTTCTTATCTTTAGGTGCAAGATATTGTAGGCAGGATTTCACCTTTCATGGCTTCAGTATTGTAATGAAAAATTTTCTTTGTCAAGTACCTTTCTTCTGTCGACTCTATCTTCTTTTTTCCTTACTCTATTGCACAGACTTCTTCTTCTTTTCAAAAGATGTTCTTTTGGAAGAGTCATTCCTAGCAAATTACCTGACTTTAAAACCTTTCATTAAAGCTCAAAACAAAAAAAAAAAAGCAGCAACGCAGCATTATCATAGCTCAACTAGATATTTTGAAGTTTATGCACTATGGTAGTTTCATGATGAATACCCATATGCAATTCAGGTCAAAGATTGTAGATTTATTCATTCTGCAGATCCAGGTCCAAGCTCACTTGAGCTTCTCAGCTCTTTTAAGTCCTTGATCATCATCAGACAATGATCCTGGATCGGATTGTTCCATGATGCATTTTAGCCTCAATAGTTAATTATAGTGACCTAATATTGGCTGCACATACTGTTCTAAAAACATCTCTGTAGGGAGCAACATTGGTAACAGTCTTGATATCTTCGATATAATTGCTAAGCTCATACAGACACAGCCCAATATGTAATCTGCTATGTTACTTTCCATCTACTTACTCAAGAGATACTCTCGTTCAGTGGATGCACGAGCTGTAATGAGGATCTTATCCAATACATGATTAACTTCTAAAATCCAAAAATAATTTTGAAGTTTTGGTAGCCAATCCTTGGTAATTGAATCCATCAGTCTAGGTGTAAGGATACCATCTAGGGATGGATGCAACATTTTGCCTTTGTTCCTATAGAAGTCAAATTTCTAATTAGATATTACTAATTAAACTATTCAAATTTAGGGAGTTTAATTTTTAAATAAATTAGCTCCCACATTTCTTGGATCCCTACACTCCCACCTGATAAGAGTGCAAAAATCTCCATGATTATAAATTTTTAATGATGTGCAGTCCCACCAACTGACTCATCACCTCACCTAATAATATTGATGAGGGTTACAGATAGGTGGATAACTCTTGTTCAATATCTCTAAATCAGGGTGCACCCAAACCTGCCCTCTAATTCATGAATCTCATCATGCCCGAGAAATTATCTATCCTAGTAAGTCAGACCACCATGGCACAGATAGATTCCTTAATTGGGTCTCTACAGTATCCAAAATTATTGAACCAATTTATCCTCCACCCATAGCATCCAATGGCTAATAACATGTTGCATCCCAATGCAATTAACCACTATGATCAGTCGGCAGAAACAATAAACCCAAAAGGCTCGCATATTTACAATGTAAAGACCTAACTTAATCTTCTTAAAGATATTTATTAGTCTCTTAAAACTTGATTACAATACATAACAATTATAACTAACCAGTATGGTATAGCTCGATTTGTTAACCACCCTAGATCAAGACGGTCGACAATATGCCAACTAAGGAGATCAGTGGAAGGATAGCATTAACTCAACAAATGTATTTCGAGTCGAGTAGCTCCCAATTTAAAAATCAGTCGATCATATCTGTCAACTTACCTTAGACATAAATTATAGCCAAAATCAATCAAGTTAGCCTACAATCCAACCTAATCCGTTAGCCTAATGTCTTAGCTTGATCGATCACTCATGTGATCATCATTGACCTAGACCTTAATCCATTAGGCTATCAATTTAGCACTCTTGATCCCATCTAAACCAACTCTTGATTCAAGTTGATATCAATCGCTAGACCTAAATTGAGTCAGCCCAAGTTCAAACCTAATTTTATGATAATATTTTAAAGTCTAATAAATTCTTAATTTTTAGATTAATATATTCTAATCTTAATTCTTAATTAAGGTTTAGATTCACAAATAAAATATGATAAACAAAATTCTGGATTTTAGATCTTAAATTAAAAATATTAATTTTAAATTTAATTAAGACGAACACCACACCCCATAACATCATAACGAACATCCACCGAATTGTAAAGGAGATAGGGCATTCTAAAATCCTACTTTTTTATTCTAATATCGAACAACCAAGGGAAATCCTATCAAAAATATAAACTACAGAACTAGTTAGATCTACATCTATTATATCGCATATATAAAATTGATCTAACTATAAACATGTTTTGCATACATCTTCATATATCATATCATCCATATTTTTAGATCTAAATTATCTCATAATCATCTAAAAAATTAAATTTAAATTGATCATATCAAATTAAAATCTAATCTAGATAATTATATAGAACTATTCTACAACTAGTCTAAACATGCATTCATCATATCTCATATGAATAAAAATTAAATAACATTATTTTTTATTTTTTAGATCTTATTATAATATTTATAATATCAAAAAATAATAAATAAATAGATCTAAAAATTATAACTTAATCAAATTAAATTATGATCATGCTTGACTATAAATAGAATAATTTTATTCTACAACTAGTCATGCATCTTGTACAACTTAGATCTAAATTATTTAATTTTTAATTTTTTTAATTTTAGATCTATTAACATCTCATGTGACATCTAAAATTATCTAATTATTAGATCAAAATTAAAATAAAATTAGATCTAATAAAAAATGCAACCTGGCTCTGATACCAGTTGAAGGAAAAACCTAGTTTTTTGGATCAGGTTCATTCAAATCTGATTAGATCAAGAGAGATATTTCAAAAAAAAATTTCTTAAATCTAGATCAGATCTAAGACTTTCTAGATCTGATATTATTAATATAATAAAATAAATTAAATTAAATAATAAATTAAATCTAATTTAATTTACCTTGTTGAGGGTAATCTGATTACCCTGTGATGATCCTGATGTTTGCCTGAGGTTCTGGATCTAGCCATGCAAGTGCCTGGCCTCTACCGGTATCCATTCAGATAGGATCTAGAGATCTTCTTCTTCTTTTTCACCTCTCCAAAAATTAGATCTGGATCTAATTTTGAAGATCTTCAAAACTCCCTTTAAAGATGTGAGTTGTCTCATGCAGCAGTGCTGCCTTCTTTTTTTTTTCTATCATCTTTCTCTTGCTTAGATCACACCAAACTGAAGCCCAAAAATTCTTAAGAGTGGGTAGGAGAGAGCAGACCTGAAGATGGCATGGAGGAGGGAGAGGGGCATCCTTCTAGCATGCGCAATGGATAAAGATCCTTAGATCTTGGCGCAGATAGAATTTTTATAAACCCTATTACGCCATGCAGTGCCACATCATCCTGGCCAATCATGGCTTTTTGTGCAATCAAATCTAAATCTGATTGGTGAGATGATATCATTTGATCCAATCAAATGAGGGCCCCTCTAAATCATCCTTAGATGGCTCCAAGACTGATCAAAGACAAGTCTTTGGTGCCACCTAAGTAGAATCCCCGAAGTAACCTAGAGTCTAATCGGTATGGGACTCCAGGCATCATTATCTTTGGATGCATGCCTCCCTAGGCATGCACCCCCTCCCTTCCCACTTTTTAGTAGGAGGATAAATCTCTATCTGCTCTCCTATGGGTGCATGACACATGGGCAGATGTCTAAGTGTCAAAAGTCAATGTTTGACCAAACGTCCAAAATAGGATTTAGCAGGTGATGGAAAATGATAGGTGTTGTCTCAAATTCATCTCATAAATTAAGATAATCCTTTTCTAACCTAAACAAGCTCTAGTCAGACCAAGTAAAGGTACCTGAGTGCGTCAAGATATTTTTGGCTCAGTCGAGATAAACTTTAATGATAATTAAAGGAAAACATTAGGCTCAATCGTGTGCTAGCACGATTTCCTAGAACCAAATTGAATCTAATTCAAATCAATTGAATTAGGTTAGTCCAATTGATGATATCTAGATCAAAACTCTTGTTTGTGTGATCCAGTTAGATTTAGTTCCATATGGTAATGAGATATGTCGTGATCTCTATCATCGACATCATCAAAATATCTTCCAATGGATTAGAACTTTTCTAATTCAGACAACTAGTATGATTGATCATCTAAATCATTCTAATTGCTCTCAAAATCCACCAGTGACATTTAGCAGTATATGGTGGCAACCCATCAAAACTAAAAATGAATCTCTCGATGTAGTTACTTGTGTGATTAAGTTCTTCTATCTTGAGCCCCGATAGGATTAGGGTTAAGGTAATCTCATCAAATCCTAATATCCATCTATGATTAATCATTCAATTCAAGTCCAATATGAAAAACTTAATAGAAACTCTTTCTATTATTTCACTCTGCCATGGCCATGGGCTTATGGACTTGATTCTCATGATCATCATAGGGCTTCTCCTCATCTACCGAGGTAGATAGATCCTTTATTGGTGCAATCCAATTTCTACAATGAAAATGCTATAGCCAACATACATCTCAAGATTCTGAATGGCTAGAAGATCGAGTTATAGTTTAGTCAAACAATAACACCCTCAAGGTGAACTATCGATGTACCTTAGATCAAAGAACCAAACACACAACTATAGCTTTGAGCCAGTCATTGATGAGAAGGTAGCTTCCTAATGACCGCTCGAGGTGGTCACACTCAGTGCCCTCATTCTCTAACAAGTATCTATACTCTTGCTCTAATGTCTCTACACCATAGACTCAAGACTCATCTACTATAAAGAAGTGATTGTACACCAACCTTTTCGATCAATCACCATCCTCATATGATCCTACAGTCAGGAGCATTTTATGAGTTAATAATGAAAATTCATGTCTTAAATTTTCAACTCATGAAAATAAGAGCTATCATTACCATTAACTCAAAGGATGTATCATAGTCCAACCTGTGAATCTTGCCTTCTTAGTAAAATGATCAAGTAATCTTTTACTGAAAAAGATGAGAGAGCTACTGAGCTCTTAGGTCTAGTACATACTGATGTATGTGGACCAATGAGCATAGATGCCAGAGGTGGATACTTCTACTTCATTACTTTTGCAGATGATCTTTCTAGGTATGGATATATTTATCTAATGAAACATAAGTTGAATTAATTTAAAATTTTCAAAAGATTTTGAAGTGAAATAGAAAAATAAACTAGAAAGAGTATTAAAACTCTTCGATCGAATCGAGGAGGTGAATATCTATCCAGTGAGTTCTTGACATATCTAGGAGAGATGGAATTCTCTCACAGTAGACTCCTTCAAGAATACTGCAGTATAATGGTGTATCGAAAAGGAGAAATCGAACCTTGTTAGACATGGTTCGATCCATGATAGAATTTTTTAGTGTGCTTGTTTCATTTTGGGGTTATGCTCTTGAGACTGCATGTTATATATTGAATAATATATCAAGTAAATCTATCGTAAAGACTCCATATGAGATATGGACTGGGCGTAGGCCTACACTCTCTCACCTATGGGTTTGGGATTGTCCGGCATATATCAAATATTTGCATACAGATAAGCTTGGACCTTGATCTGATAAGTGCGTGTTTATAAGGTATCCCAAAGAAAATAAGGATTACTATTTCTACCATGTTGAAGAACAAAAGGTGTTCGTTGGTCTTAAAAAAAAATTTTTAGAGAAAAAAAGTTTCTTAGTGATGGAACTATTGCCTCTAAGATTGAATTTGATGAAGTTCAACAAGTAAAAAAACTAACACCTGTAGCTGATCCTGAGTTGGATTTGATTAGATCAAATCTGGAGCCCAATGTACCTACACCATTAAGGTGATTTGGTAGAGTACCGCATCATCCAGATAGATACTATGATTTTTTGATTCAGGATGGTGATCCAATTGAACTTGATGAGGATGATGAGGATTCGATCACTTATATGGATGCTATGTAGAAATTTGATTCTAAGAAATGGCTTGAGGCCATGAAATTCAAAATGGAGTCCATGAAGGTCAACGATGTATGGACATTGGTTGACCCACCTAAAGGGGTTAAATCCATTAGGTATAAATGGGTCTTCAAAAGAAAAAGGGATGCAAATGAAAAGATGGAGATTATAAAGTCCATCTAGTTGCTAAGAGATATCATCAACATTATGGTATTGACTATGATGAGACGTTCTCCCCTATAGTAATGCTCAAATCCATTCGGATAAAGCTTGCGATAGCTGCCATCTAGACTATGAGATCTGGCAGATGGATATGAAGATGGCTTTCCTAAATAAAGAGCTGATCGAAGAGGTGTATATACTACAATCTGAGGGGTTCACATCCATAGATGAGTCCAAGGTATGCAAGCTTCAGTGATCCATTTATGAATTGAAGTAGGCATCTCAGAGTTGGAACATACATTTTGATAAAGTGATCAAAATATATGGCTTCATTAAGAATGAAGAAGAACCCTGCATTTACAAATGGGTAAATGGACAAATGGACCAGTAGTGGTATTCCTTATCTTGTACATGGATGATATTCTCTTAATCGAAAATGACATCCCCGCACTGTAGAGAATAAAAGTCTGATTGTCATCATAGTTCTCCATGAAGGACTTAGATGAAGCATCCTACATCCTAAGGATGAAGATCTATAGGGATAGATCTAAAGGAAGCTTGGATTATCCCAATCCATGTACATAGATACTATGTTGAAGAGGTTCAGCATGGAGAATTTCAAAAAGGGCTATCTTTCGATAGGCCATGAAATTTCTTTCTCTAAGAAGGATTGTTCGACAACTCATAAAGAGAGAGAGCATATGAGTAAAGTTCCATATACTTTGGCAGTGGGATCTATTATATATGCCATGACATGTACGAGACTAGACGTGGCATACTCACTAGGAGTAATGAGTAGATATCAGTCTGATCCTGGAGAAAATCACTAAAGAGTGGTTAAAACCATCCTTAAGTATTTAAGAAATACTAAGGACCAATGATTGATTTATGATGAGTCAGATCTAAAACTTATGGGATTTACAGACTCCAGCTTTTAATCTAACCATGATGACAGCAAAAGCGAGTTGGGATATATCTTTACTCTAAATGATGGAGCTATCTACTGAAAGAGTTCTAAGCAGCATACTATGGTAGACTTTGTTTGCGAAGTAGAGTACATCGTAGCATCAGATGCCACGAAGGAAGCTATGTGACTGGGAAAATTTATCACTAAACTCAGAGTAGCACCCTCTTCAGATGGTTCGGTCCTGCTCTACTGTGACAACACTAGTGCCATAGCTCAGGCGAAGGAACCAAAGGCACATCAGCAATGAAACACATCCTACGCCGCTTCCACCTGATTCGAGAGATCATGGATCGAGGTGATGTCGACCTTCAGAAAATCGATGGAAAGAAGAATTTGGCCGACCCCTTCACTAAAGTCCTGATGATAAAGAAGTTCGACAACCATAAGTTAAAGATGGATATTAGATACTATGTTGAGTGGCATTAGGATAAGTGAGAGTTATTGAAAATTATGCCCAAAGCCAATCATCTGTTTGTGGACGATTGTGCGACATTATATTTATAATTAATTTATTAATAAATAAAATATATTTTTAATATTGTTCATCATAAAGTATTCATCTTCTAACGAACTCCATTATTATGATGAAATTCTTAGGACTATTTAGCTTCAATAAAGAGAGGATTTATCGATTAGTCCTTAAATCTGTTCATGACCAAATGATAGGCTATTAATTAGGATGATAGCATCTATCGAGCATAGGTCACTGTATGCCATATAGGTTAGTTGTCTTCTTAACTAAGAAGTATGGAGATACTGGTATGGCATATAGGTGAGATGTATGGGTACATCATCATTGAACATGGCCAACTCCAAAGCATTCTACTGTCGAGAATGTTCCTAATGGGATATAGGTATAAGTATCCCTTAGACCTGAGACCACCTTAGTGACTTGCAAGCAACTGACTGTGCTTTAGTATTGGACTAACTGAATTTCTAATTCAGTAACGAAAGGCTTTTGGGCATAGTCAAGTACTTGCAAAGTCAAAGTATGATCAAGATGGAATTGACCACTCCAAGAGTTGAACAAGAATGTATCACTATGTTTCAATATAGCAAAATCTTGGTCAGAATAATCCATCAGATGGATTTGATATTTTGAAATATAATATGGACAACCCGATCAGAGTTGATAATTGAACTCTGAGATATCCTACGAGCATTTTGCTCAAGGGGATGAATTATATGAAAACTATATCCGCATGGATTCTAAGGATGTTATTCTACACATTCGACCTATCTGGCCGTCGGATACCATTGCTAAATGATTATTTTGATTGGTATAAAAATTTATTTCTATACTACCGACTTAGATTTGAACCTATGAGGTCACACATATTAGAGCTCACAATCTGATTGGATGGTTGATCAATGATTAAGAATCATTCTAGGGTTAAATGATCAATACGATTGATATTTAACCTCGTGCAAGTATTGCAGGAGGATCGATTAGCAATTTGATTGCTAATTGACTTAATTTGATTAAATCAAAAAATTAAGATTAAGTCTAATTAAATTTGATTTAATTAGATTTATTTTGGGCTTGATTGGATCAAGTTCAATTGGTTTATTGGATAATCCAAGTGCAAGGAAAAACTAGTCCTAGTTCAACTAGGACTTGGATCAACCCAATTTTTTAATTTGATTAAAAAATTAAATTAGAATTAAATTTAATTTAATCTAATTTAATTAAGTTCTTAATTAGTTTAGGACCTAATTTAGTTGGTTTGAATTAGTTTTGGTTTGATTTGGTTTGAGAAACCATCTTGGACCAAGTCAAAATAGGAATCCTAGTATGACTAGGACTTCCTATTCCTTATGCCATTGACCCCTCACACCCCCCACAACCCTTCATTTTGATTTTGAACGTGGAAAAACTTTTTCCCAGGCCCTCACACATGCCCATAGCCTTCTCTTATTCCTTAGATGGTATTTGGTTGTGGACCAAGTCAAACTAGGAGTTGGTTTTGATTTAAATTCTATGAGATAGAATTTTAAGCATCTAAAACTCCTCCTTCCTTTGTGCTATCCACATCTCTGATTTTTCTCTCCATTTTTCATGGGAAAGAGGAGGATTTTGTGTGCTTATTCCTGGTCGTCCACAGCATAAAGAAAGAAGGGGGTGCCCAAGTGTTGGGTACCCAACCAGTTGCCTATTTTGGACATGCCTTATCTAGGTATTTGACCTAAACAAGACTTTCATATCTCAATATTAAATTTTGGACTAATTTTTTAATGAATTTTATACCATTGAGAGAGCTTTGGTGTGTGTAAAAATCAAGGATAAAGAATATTGGGGCATGGGGATTTCATAGACACTAATCTAGGTGTCTAGGTGAGAGAAAACAAGAAGAAGAAGAAGAAGGATTCTTCTTCTAGGATTTTTCTTTGATCTCTTCCTCCTTCTTTAGAGATTTTTAAGAGGTGTCTTAGGTTTAAAGTCTCTTTTTCTTCCTTCTAAAAGTTGGAGAGTCTAATATTTGAAGAAGGTGGTTCCAGATCGACCGTTAAAGAAAGATCAGCATAGTACTAGCATACTGTGCTGATTTTCGGCATCAGGACTTCTGATCATGATCGTGGGCTCATATGGATGACTCCTAGAGGTCGGATGAGTGTGCGGCTCACAACTTCATTCTCAAGCTTGGATCAGTAAGTTAGAACGTCTAACTTGCATAGGTAATGATTTGACTTATTATTTTCATACCTGTATTAGATGTAGTGTATATACATGTTGATGTAATCAACGTATTTTATTTTTTTTTATATTTAAATTTTTAATTTAATGACATGCCATAATCATATAATAGATCCTAGATCTAGAATATTTTTTTATATTTAAAATTAATTTTGATTAATTTTAGTATTTTGCTGTCAGATCTTGAAACTAATCCTAAAATCCTAGATCTGGTTTCAACAAATTATGAAAGTGTGTGGGCCTTGAAGGAAAATCCTGATTTTCCAGACCAGGTTCGTTCAGATTTGATCAGATCAAGAGATATATTTCAAAAAAAATTTTCTTTGATCCATATCAGATCTGGGATATTTCAGATCTGATACTTATTATTTTAGTAATTGAAATAAATTTAGATAAATTAAATCAAATTTAATTTACCTTGAAGTGGGTAATCCTATTATCCGTTGATGATCCTGTAAGCAACGGAAGGTTCTGAATCTAGCCACGCAAGTGCCTACCCTCTATCGATATCCACTCAGGCTAGATCTGGAGATCCTCTTCTTCTCTATCACGTCTCCAAAAATTAGATCAGGATCTGATCTGGAGGATCTTCAAAACTCCTTTCGAAGATCAGCAGTTGTCCTTTGCAGCAGCGCAGCCTTCTAGCTTTCAATCACCTTTCTCTCATCTGGATTGCACCAACCAAGAACCCAAAACAATTTTGGATGTGGAGAGGAGAGGGAGAAGAGGCATGGAGGAGGAGAGGAGAGGCAACCTTGGGGCATGGAAATCTCAATTGCACTTTGAGTTGGGCGCAGGGTCTTATTTATAGACTAAGCGTGATCCAACTCCTCTTCTTCCCAACCAATCACAACCCTTTGTGAAATCAGATCTAAATCTGATTGGTGGAAATAGAGTCCCTTGGATTCCTCCTTAGATGGCGCCTAAGACCAGTCAAAGTTGGTTCTTAGGAGAACTCTAATTGAAATCCAAAAAGGAGATGGAGTCCCAATCCAACAGGGACTCCTAGGCGCCTCCAGCTTGGGCACACGCCAAGGGTGGCGTGCGCCCTCCTCCTTGCCAGGTTCTGGCAGGGGGACAGGCCCCCACCAGCTCTCCAATAGGTGCGTGACATGTGGATAGAAGTCAAAGTATCAATGGTCAATATTTGACCAGTCAAAGGTCAACTTTTGACCAAAGTCAAAGGACGAGAAATGGTGAGAGAAATGGTAGGTGAGCCAAAAATAGGCAGGTATTGTCTTACAAAATAAGACAATCCTTTTCTGATCTGGACAAGCTCCAGTCAGACCAAGTGAAGGCCTCTGAATCGAGCACAAACTCCTTTGGCTCAGTCAGGACAACTATTTATGATAGTAAAAGAAGAACGTTAGGTTCAATCGAGTGCTAGCACGATTTTCTTGAACCTAATTGAATCTCATTCAAATCAATTGAACTTGGATTAGTTCAATTGATGATCACCAGATTCAAACCCTTGTTTGTGTGACCCAGTTAGGTTCAGTTCTGTATGGTAATGGGATATGTCATGATCTCTATCATCGACATCATCGAAACTCCTTTCGATGGATCAGAACTCTTCTGATTCGAACAGCTAGAATGATCGATCATCTAAATCATTCTAATTGCTCCCAAAATCCACCAGTGACACCTAGCAGTATATGGTGGCAACCCATCAGAGCTGAATGCGAACCTCTTGGTGCAGCTACCTGTGTGATTAAGTTCTTCTATCTTGAGCCCCGATCAGATTAGGGTTAAGGTGAACTCGTCAAACCCTAGTCTCTGTCATATGATGTAATCATTCGATTCAAGTCCAATGTGAAAACCTAAATAGAAACTCTTTCTATTATTTCACTCTACCATGGCCATGGGCTTCTGGACTTGATTCTCATGATCATCATAGGGCTGCTCCTCTACCACCGAGGTAGATAGATTCCATCTTGATGCAATCCAGTTCCTACAATGAACATGCTATAGCCAACATACACCTCAGGATTCCATATGGCTAGGAGATCGAGTTATGGTGTAGTCAAACTATAACACCCTCAAGGTGAACTGCCGATGCACCTCAGGTCAAAGAACCAGACACACCACTGCAGCATCGAGTCAGTCATTGACGAGAAGGTAGACTTCCTAATGACTACTCGAGGTGGTCACGCTCAGTGCCCTCATTCTCTAACGAGTACCTATACTCTCGCTCCGATGTCTCCACACCGTAGACTCAAGACTCATCTACTAAAGAGAAGCAATTGTACACCAACCTTCCGGATCAATCACCATCCTCATGATGATCCTATGGTCGGGAGCATTTTATGAGTTAATAATGATTATTCATGTCTTAAATTTTCAACTCTTGAAAATATGAATTATCATTACCATTAACTCAAAGGATGTATCACAGACACTAAATACACATATGTGATAGAAAATAATCCATTTTATTGATTATAGTCAAAATTATAATTTTGCCCCTAGAAGTGTATTACAAGTGTCAGCCAATTCTGGCTTCTAGGGCACATATATCTAACAATCTTCCACTTGTCCTAAAGCCAATTGGCTACAAGTCTAAGTCCCATCTTCTCAAGGTGGGCTTCGATCTTCTACTGTTGCCCAACGGCTTTGTAAGTGGGTCTGCCACATTATCTGCGGAGTTGACTCTCTTGACCTCGACGTAACCCTTCTCGAGGTAATCGCGGATGAGGTGGTATCGCCGCTCAATGTGCTTGGATTTCTGGTGAGACCTTGGCTCCTTAGCAAGGGCTATGGCGCCATTGTTGTCGCAGTATAGAGGAATGGCATCTGATGGCATTACTCCAATTTCTGCAGCAAACTTCTTGTACCAGAATGCTTCCTTCGTAGCCTCTGATGCAGCGATATATTCTGCTTCCATGGTGGAATCTGCTATCATGGTTTGCTTGGAACTCTTCCAGCTGACAGCACCACCATTGCACACAAACAGACTCCCAGATGTCGACTTTCGATCATCTATATCGGACATGAAATCCGAGTCTGTGTATCCCTAGACTTGGAGTTCTCCATTACCAAAGACCAACATCATATCCTTAGTTCTTCTCAAGTACTTAAGGATACATTTCACAGAAGTCCAGTGTTCTTCACCTGGATTTGACTGATATCTGCTTGTGACACTCACAGCATGGGCTATATCAGGTCGTGTACATAGCATGGCATACATGAGGCTCCCTATTGCAGAAGCATAAGGGATCTTGCTCATGCGTTCTATTTCCTCAGGTGTGCTAGGGCACATCTTCTTGGAAAGATGAATACCATGTCTGAAGGGTATTAATCCCCTCTTAGAGTTTTCCATACTAAACCTCTTTAGTACTTCCTCTATGTACATCTTCTGTGAAAGTCCTAGCATCCTATTCGGTCTATCCCTATAGACCTTAATTCCTAGAATAAAGGATGCTTCACCTAGGTCTTTCATGGAGAATTCCTTGGACAACCATAATTTGACTGTTGTCATTATGGGAATATCATTCCCAATAAGGAGGATGTCATCCACGTACAATACGAGGAAGACAACAGCGCTCCCACTGACCTTTTTGAAGACACATGGTTCCTCTTCATTTTTGATGAAACCAAACATTTTGATCACATCATTGAAATGAGTGTTCCAGCTCCGAGATGCTTGCTTAAGTCCATATATGGACCTTTGCAGCTTGCAAACCTTGTGATCAGTATCACTGGATGTGAAACCTAGCGGCTGTTCCATATAGATATCTTCCTCAAGATATCCATTTAAGAATGCCATTTTCACATCCATTTGCCATATTTCATAATCGAAATAGGCTGCAATGGCAAGCAATGTGCGGATGGACTTTAGCATAGCCACTAGGAAAAGGTATCCTGATAGTCAATATTGACTATAACCTTTTGCCACTAGTCTAGCCTTGAATGTCTCCACATTTCCATCTGCACCAATCTTTCTCTTGAAGATCCATTTACACCCAATAGGTACTATACCTTCTGGTGGATCTACCAAGGTCCAGACTTGGTTTGAGTGCATCGAGTCAATTTCTGACTGCATTGCCTCTAGCCATTTCTCGGAGTCGATATCTGATATCGCCTCATTGTAGGTTTTGGGATCATCACCATGAGCACCATTACCTACGAGGAACATTTTCTCTACTTTCTCTGAAATAATACCTAAGTATCTTTCAGGGGGATGGGAAACTCTTTCCGATCTACGAGGTGGAGGAGGTAGTGTTCTTATTGGCTCAACCTGATTTGGTTCCAATTGGTCCTTAGCTCGTTGTACTTGTGAGACTTTCTCATCAAGCTTAATCTACTTTCCAATGCCGCTATCTTGAATAAACTATTTTTCAAGAAAGATGGCATGTCGACTCACAATCACATTGTGGTCTTCTGGAATGTAGAAATAGTATCCTAATGACTCTTTAGGATATCCTATGAATCGAGCTCTGAAGGACCTAAACTCTAACTTGTCCGCTTGTTGTCTTTTGACATGAGCCGGACAACCCCAAATTCTGAGATGACTCAGACTTGGTTTCTTACCATGCCATATCTCATACGGTGTGGTAGGAACGGTCTTAGAGGAAACCCTATTCAGTAGATAAATTGAAGTTAACAATGAATGTCCCCAAAGAAAATCAGGAAGGTCTGTGAAGCTCATCATGGATCGAACCATATCCAATAGAGTCCGATTTCTCCATTCTGAAACTCCATTGAGTTGAGGTATTCCTGGTGGAGTCCATTGAGAGACTATGCCATTATTCCTTGAGATAGTCTAGAATTCTCGACTAAGGTATTCACCTCCTCGATCTGATCGAAGAACCTTAATGGGTTTTTCAGTTTATTTTTCTACTTCATGTCTGAATTCTTTGAACTTTTCAAAAGCTTCAGACTTGTGTCTCATAAGATACACATACCCATACCTAGACAGATCATCGATAAAGGTAATGAAGTAGACAAAATTGCCTCTAGCCGGCACATCAAATGGGCCGCACACATCAGTATGTACTAGGGCAAGGAGATCTGTGGCCCTCTCCCCATGTCCTACAAAAGGGAAAGTTTGATCATTTTGCCTTGAAGACAAGATTCACAAGTTGGATATGACTCAGAAGTCAATGGACTCAATAGCCCATTTTTTTCTCCAATTTGTTGATCCTATCTTCTGCTATATGACCTAATCTCAGGTGCCATAGATATCTATCATTTGGACTATCCCTAGGTCATTTGGCATTCACGTTTTGCTCGATAGTTAGAACAAGTACATCAATATGTAGCTGATAAAGACCATTAATAAGGAAACCATTTGCAATTTTATTTCTTTCATAAAGAATGTTACAATGGTCCTTAAAGAAGGTAATCACATAGCCTTCTAGTGCTAAGCATGAAACAGAAATCAAATTCTTGCTAGCTGCAGGCACATAATAACAGTCTTTCAAAACTAAGTCTAAACCAGATGATAATCGAAGAGGATATATTTCTGTTAGATATATGTGCCCTAGAAGTCAGAATTGGCTGACACTTGTAATACACTTCTAGGGGCAAAATTATAATTTTGACTAAAATCAATAAATGGATTATTTTCTATCACATATGTGTATTTAGTGTCTGTGATACATCCTTTGAGTTAATGGCAATGATAATTCATATTTTCAAGAGTTGAAAATTTAAGACATGAATAATCATTATTAACTCATAAATTGCTCCTGACCGTAGGATCATCATGAGGATGGTGATTGATCCAAAAGGTTGGTGTACAATCGCTTCTCTTTAGTAGATGAGTCTTGAGTCTACGGTGTGGAGACACCAGAGCGAGAGTACAGGTACTCGTTAGAGAATGAGGGCACTGAGCGTGACCACCTCGAGTAGTCATTAGGAAGTCTACCTTCTCGTCAATGACTGACTCGATGCTGCAGTGGTGTGTCTGGTTCTTTGACCTGAGGTGCATCGGTAGTTCACCTTGAGGGTGTTATAGTTTGACTACACCATTACTCGATCTCCTAGCCATATGGAACCCTGAGGTGTATGTTGGCTATAGCATGTTCATTGTAGGAACTGGATTGCATCAAGATGGAATCTATCTACCTCGGTGGTAGAGGAGCAGCCCTATGATGATCATGAGAATCAAGTCCAGAAGCCCATGGCCATGGCAGAGTGAAATAATAGAAAGAGTTTCTATTTAGATTTTTCACATTGGACTCGAATCGAATGATTACATCATATGACAGAAACTAGGGTTTGACGAGTTCACCTTAACCCTAATCTGATCGGGGCTCAAGATAGAAGAACTTAATCACACAGGTAGCTGCACCAAGAGGTTCGCATTCAGCTCTGATGGGTTGCCACCATATACTGCTAGGTGTCACTGGTGGATTTTGGGAGCAATTAGAATGATTTAGATGATCGATCATTCTAGCTGTTCGAATCAGAAGAGTTCTGATCCATCGAAAGGAGTTTCGATGATGTCGATGATAGAGATCATGACATATCCCATTACCATATAGAACTGAACCTAACTGGGTCACACAAACAAGGGTTTGAATCTGGTGATCATCAATTGAACTGAATCCAGTTCAATTGATCTGAATGAGATTCAATTAGGTTCAAGAAAATCGTGCTAGCACTCGATTGAACCTAACGTTCTTCTTTTACTATCATAAATAAGTTGTCCTGACTGAGCCAAAGGAGTTTGTGCTCAATCAGAGGCCTTCATATGGTCTGACTGGAGGTTGTCCAAGTCAGAAAAGGTTGTCTTATTTTGTAAGACATTACCTACCATTTTTGGTCACCTGCCATTTCTTGTTCTTTGACTTTGGTCAAAAGTCTACCTTTGACTGGTCAAATGTTGACCATTGACACTTTGACTTTTGACCACATGTCATGCACCTATTGGAGAGCTGGTGGGGGCCTGTCCCCCTACCAGAACCTGGCAAGGAGGAGGGCGCACGCCACCCTAGGCGTGTGCCCAAGTTGGAGGCGCCTAGGAGTCCTTGTTGGACAAGGGACTCCATCTCCCTTTTTGGATTCCAATTAGAGTTCTTCCTAAGAATCCAACTTTGACTGGTCTTAGGCACCCTCTAAGGAGGAATCCAGGGGACTCTATTCCCACCAATCAGATTTAGATCTGATTTCACAAAGGGTTGTGATTGGTTGGGAAGAAGAGGAGTTGGATCACGCATTAGTCTATAAATAAGACCCTATACCCAACTCAATTGTGAGAGAATGAATCAGATTTTCCACATGCCCCAAGGCTGCCTCTCCTCCTCTCCTCCATGCCAAACCATCTTCTCCCCTCTCCTCTCCACATCCAAAGTGTTTTGGATCTTTGGTTGGTGCGATCCAGATCAAAGAAAGGCGATCAAAAGCTAAGAAGGCTGCGCTGCTGCAAAGGACGACTGCTGATCTTCAAAAGGAGTTTTGAAGATCCTCCAGATCAGATCCAGATCTAATTTTTGGAGATGTGATAGAGAAGAAGAGGATCTCTAGATCCAGCCTGAGTGGATACCGATAGAGGCCAGGCACTTGCGTGGCTAGATCCAGAACCTTCCGCTGCATTACAGGATCATCAACAGGGTAATAGGATTACCCAAATCAAGGTAAATTAAATTTGATTTAATTTATCTTATTTTATTTTATTTATTAAAATAATAAGAATTAGATCTAAAATATTCAGATCTGATTAGATCAAAGAGAAAAATTTTTGAAATATATCTCTTGATCTGATCAGATCTGAACGAACCTGGACCGAAAATCAGGATTTTCCCTTCAACTGGTATCAGAGCCAAGGTTCTAAAAGTGTTTAGATCTAATTTTAAATTTATTTTAATTAAAAAATAAGTGATTTTAGATGTCACATGAGATGTGATCAGATCTGAAAATCAGAAAAAATTAAAATTAAATGATTTGGATCTAAGATTAGAAAATATGCATGACTAGTTCTAAAATAGAATAGTTCTATAGAATAGTCTTGCATGTTTTTAATTTAATTTGATTAAATCATATTTTAGATCTATTTATTTACTATTTTTTGATATTATAATGGTTATAATAACATCTAAAAAATAGCAAATAAAAATTATTTAATTTTAAACATCATATGAGATATGATTGATGCATGTCTAGACTAGTTGTAGAATAGTTCTACATAATTGTCTAGATTAGAATTTATTTTGATTAAGATCAATTTAAATCTAATTTTTTAGATTATTATGAGATAATTTAGATCTGAAAATATGCATGATTCGATACATGAGATGTATGCAAAATATGCCATGATTAGATCTAATTTGTATATGAGATATATGATATAGATCTAAAACTGTTTTGTAGTATTGCATGTTCCTGATTAAGGCGTTCCTCTTGGCCGTCCGGTCATAAGAATGAAGAAGGGTTTAAAGGCCCTCTCTTCCCATTCGATGGGGTGTTCTTATGATGTGTAGGGGTGCTGCATGTTCGTCCTTAATCAGAAATCCAAAACTTACTTTCTGCAAAACCCTAGATCCTGAAACCCTAGGATTTATTGTGCATATTTTGTTTGTGAACCCTACTTAATTAAGAAATTAAGATTATGGAAATATTAATTAGGTCTAAAATTGAGAATTTCAGATCTAAGACATATTCATAATACTGGGTTCGGGCTTGGGTAGCTCAATTAGGTCTAAGCGGTTGATCAAACCGAATCAAGAGTTGGTTAGATGGGATCAACAATGCTTAAATTGACCAGCCTAATAGGATTAAGTCTGGGTCAAGATCGAGTCACGATCAAGCAAGACCTAATTAGGCTCAGAGGTTAGAGTCTGGATTGTAGGCTAACCCAATTGGTTCTGGCTCAACAATTTGGTGTCTAAGGTAAGTTTGGCACATACGACCGACTGATTTTTAATTGGAAGCTACTCGACCTGAATGCATTCTTGTACGAGTTAATGGCATATTCCTTCCACCGGTCTCACTTACCTGGCCATATCTGTTGACACAGTTCTGATCTGAGGTGGTCAATAATCCGAGCTAACCCATGCCACTAGGTTAGTCATAATTGTTATGACTATGACAAGTCTAGTTTAATGAGACCTGAATCAATTCTCCCTAAGAAAAGATTAAGTCTGAGGTCTTCCACCATTGTAGATGTGCGGTGCAGCTACCTATGTGATTAAGTTCTTCTATCTTGAGCTTCGATCAGATTAGGATTAAGGTGAACTCATCAAACCCTAGTCTCTGTCATATGATGTAATCATTCGATTCAAGTCCGATGTCAAAATCTAAATAGAAACTCTTTCTATTATTTCACTCTGCCATGGCCATGGGCTTCTGCACTTGATTCTCATGATCATCATAGGGCTGCTCCTCTACCACCGAGGTAGATGGATTCCATCTTGATGCTATCCAGTTCCTACAATGAACATGCTATAGCCAACATACACCTCAGGATTCTATATGGCTAGGATACCGAGTAATGGTGTAGTCAAACTATAACACCCTCAAGGTGAACTGTCGATGCATCTTAGGTCAAAGAACCAGACACACCACTGCAGCATCGAGTCAGTCATTACGAGAAGGTAGACTTCCTAATGACTACTCGAGGTAGTCACGCTCAGTGCCCTCATTCTCTAACGAGTACCTATACTCTCACTTTGGTGTCTCCACACCATAGACTTAAGACTCATCTACTAAAGAGAAGCGATTGTACACCAACCTTCTGGATCAATCACCATCCTCATGATGATCCTATGGTCGGAAGCATTTTATGAGTTAATAATGATTATTCATGTCTTAAATTTTCAACTCTTGAAAATATGAATTATCATTACCATTAACTCAAAGGATGTATCACAGACACTAAATACACATATGTGATAGAAAATAACCCATTTTAGTGATTATAGTCAAAATTATAATTTTGCCCCTAGAAGTGTATTACAAGTGTCAGCCAATTCTGGCTTCTACGGCACATATATCTAACAGGCCTTTGATTATCACTCTCCAAAGTTGATAATTAAGTGCTTAAATGTAAATACACATGCATGCTTTCCAATAAGTATAATTTATTCCACTGAACAAAGATGGACGGTTGGTCGATTGCCCTTTAGTAAGGGATGCACTCATATGGGTTGCCATTTAATCTTAACTCTTGATTGTTAAATAAGATAAAGTGAGTACCAAGATTTTGATACCACTTGTTATCCAGTAAGATAATCTAAGAGGAGGGGATGAATTGGGTTTTTTGAAATTTAAACAAGTTATATGCTATTTTTGAAAACTAGTGAATATTAGGAATACGTTCCAAAGCTAATTATCAGTCTGTTGATGATTGAGCTATACTTTTATAATTATATATGAATTATAAATTAATAAAACTTATTTTAATATTTTTTATTATAAATTCTATCATCTTCTAATAAACTTATATGTTGTGATGAAATTCTTAGAACTATCTAGATTTGACAAAGAAGGATTTATCGTTTAGTTCTTAAATTGTTCGTGATCAAATGATATGTTGTTACTAAGAATGATAATATTTATCGAGTATAGCTCATTGTATGCTATATAGGTTGGTTGTCCTCATAATCAAGGAGTGTTGAGATACTGGTATGGCATGCAAATAAGATGTATGGGTACATCTGCACTAAATGTGACCAACTTCGGAGCTTTTCTCCTATCAAGATTAGCTCTGATGGAATATAGATAAAAGCGTCCCTCCGATTTGAGATCATCATGGTAACTTCCAAGCAACTCATTGTGCTTTGGTGCCAGACTACCTGAATTTCTAATTCAATATTGGAAGATTTCTAGGCACAATCAAGTACTTAAGGAGTTGGTACGTGTATCAAGATGGAATTGATGTTGGGAATTGTATCCTAAAGCCAATCATCTAGATTATAGATGATTGAGCTAAATATAATTATACTTAAATTATTAATAAATAAAATTATTATTTTAGCTTTTTCATAATTTTGTGCATCTTTCTGTAATGAACTCTTCTATGATGAAGTCCTTAGGACTATTTAGACTTGACAAAGGAGGATATGTCATTTAGTCCTCAAACGTATTCATGATCAAATGATTCATTATTATCCAGGACGACAACGCATCGAGTATAGATCATTGTATGCCATAAGTGTTGATTGTCCTCTTAACCAAGAAGTATGGAGATACTGTTATGGCATGCAGGTAAAGTGTAAGGATACATTTCACTAAACGTGATCCAACTATAGAGCTCTCTACTATCAAGAGTTGCTCGTGAAGGACATGGGTATAAGTATCCCTTAGATCTGAGAGCATCATGAAGACCTGCAAGAAACACACCATACTTAGGTACCAGACTACCTGAATTTCTAATTCAGTGATGGAAAGCTACTAGGTGCAGTCAAGTACTTATCTTATCGGTGTGTGAGTCAAGATGGGATTGATCCCTCTAAGTATTGGAGCAAGTGCATCACTGTATTTTAATTTAGCAAACCCTCGGTCGGGGTAGTCCATGTGATGGACATTGAGTTTTGAAATATACTATGGATGAATTTTAGGGTTGATAGTAAACCCTAGATCATCCTTTGAGCATCAAGGTCAAGGGAATGAATTATACGGTAACCATATATCACAGGTTCATCAATGTTGTATTGCAATTATTCGATCTATACGGACGTCGGGTACCATTACTTGATGGTCATATCGATTGGTATAGAAAATTAGTTTCTATGCTACCAACTTAGAATTCGAACATATGGGGTCACACACAATAAAAGTTTCTACCTGATCTGATGGCTGATATTGAGTCTCAATGATCTAAGACTCTATGGTCAAGAATCCTACTAGACTGAAACTCTGTGACCAAGAGTTCCACTGGTCTGGGACTCTAAGTCCTTCATGTTCGAAACTCCCTGATCGAGAGTCCTGATGACCTGGGACTCTATGGTCAAGAGTCCCGCTAGACTGGGACACCATGACCAAGAGTTCTAGTGGACTAGAACTCTCAGTCCTACTCATTTGAGACTTTCTAATCAAGAGTCCCACTAGTCTAGGACTCTATGATCATGAGTTTCATTCATTTAGAACATTGGGTTCAAGAGTCCCACTGGATTGGGACTCTTCAGAAATTTCATGTTGATGGAACTCTGATGCTCGATAACCCATCCGATTGGAACTCTAATATTTTTGGAGGATTAATTAGTAATTCAATTATTGATTAGCTTAATTTGATTGAGCGATGAGGATTTGATCAAGTTCAATTGAATTTGATTCAATTGGGTTTGACCGATCAGGTCATGAGATGACCTAATCACTAAAGAAGATTCAATCCTGATTTGATTAGGACCTGGACCTAATTAATTTTTAATTTGATTAAAATTTTATTAGTTTGAATTAAGCCTAATTTGGTTGGGTTAAACTTGGTCTAATTAGTTTAAATTAATTGGTTTGGTTGAAACCAATTAGGATCAAGTCAAATGAGATTTGAATTTGAATTCTCCCTAGTGCCCACCATATTTGACTTTTCCACCTTGACCCATGCCATCCTCTAATTTTTGCATGAAATTTCTCATGCAGAAATGAATGTGCACCCTTCCTCTCTTCTGCTTTTGACCTAGTCCAAGGGTTAGACTAGTTCAAACTAAGTTGAATTTTGAATTCAACTTGGTTGGTTTGAAATTTGAAAAACCTAATCTCTTCCTTATCTATTCTCCACGCCTATCTAAACTTTTTGTCGCACATTTTTGTTTGGCTATTTTTGATAGAGGGTGAGCAAAAGGAAAGTCCTTCTACTCATCACCCTCTTGGATAAGGCGTTGGAAAAGGATAAGACCTCATTTGAATTCAAATACTAGAAGTTGGTTGAAACTAATTCAACCAATCTTAACCTATCCACTCCACATGGAATTTCAACTTATTTTTCATGAAATAAATTATGAGAGTTTTTGTGTGTGAAGACTGAGGGGTTACCTTTCTATGGTAAAAATTTGCAAGTGATTGGAAATTGGTTTTGGGTGAAAAAAAATCCTAGAGTGAAGGTGAGCAGAATCTTAGAGCACTTTATTTTTCCTTCATGCCTCAATTCTCTTTTGATTTTCATATCTAAGGACACCTAATTTTTAGATATAATCTAAATATGGTTATAGATTTGAAAGTCATCTTTCTATGAAAACTTTTTTCATGAAAAAAATCCATACAGACAGGGCATGAGAGGGTTTTCAGTGCATTAGGGTTTTTGGGCCGAGTGAAATCCTAGGGTTGGGACCCTAGGTTTGGGTGGAGAGATCGAGTGTTGTGAGCATTGGATCATCACCAAATTTGAAACACCACTTCATCATCCTCTGAAGCACATGTTTTTATTTTTTAGAGTATCTAGGAGATCAAAAGGAAGGCAATCAATTGAATTGATCGCAATCAGCCATTGAAGGCCCCAGCGAAAAGCTAGAACTCCAGTGGGGCTGATCGAGATCAAGAGCTTCGTGTGGACCAACCATAATGGTCGGACATATGTGCAGCTGTGGTGCAACACCAGAGCATTATCTAGTGGATTTAGATTGCATTGATCAGCTACCCACAAAAAGGTATCGATTTCAAAACTCATATCGATCAGCAGATTTGATTTGCTGATCGATCATATTTAAATTTTAAATTACATATTAGCATGTCTAGATCCTGAGTAGGATTTAAATTGATTAGATCAATGTATACAGTAGATTAATATTTGATTATATTTAGTTTTACTACTATTTTATTCAAAAAAGTTTCGAAAATGCATGCTTAAATCCTACATGATTTCCTTCAATGGTATCAAAGCAACTGAGTTGCTTGACATGTCTAATATATAATTAAAAATTAAATATTAGTATATTTAATATACTTAATCCAAATAACTTAGTAATCAAGAATGAATGAGCCACCAAGCCATCTAGTCATAAGGGATAAGTATGGTTTAAAGGCCATCTCCTCCCATTCAGTGGGGATCCCTTATGGTGGTAGGGGTGCCACCATGAACTCATTCATTAAGATGAACAATGAAAGGATTTTAATGATTGAAATTATTTTGATTAAAAAATTAAATATGAATATATTTTAGATTAAATCTAAAAGATTGATTCATAGTTTAATTTTCATTATATTTTCTATTTAAAACTAGCAATAGATTGCTGTTTGAGAAATGAGCCGACCCATTTCTAAAATGAGTCGACCCATTTGAAAAATAGAAAATAAAAATCTTTCAAAATTTAAAAACTATTTTTGAAATATCGAACCCTAATCCATCAGCTCAAAAACTTAATTAAAAAAATTAAGAATTGTTCATAGGATCTAGAATTGTGAATTAAAATCCTAAGATAAAATCATAAGACTGTGGGTTAAAGGGTTAGATGAATTAGGTTCATAAATTGGGTTAGACCTAAGGTTAGTTAAAAAATGAATTAATCTAGAGTAATTATTCAAATCTAACCAAGTGTTGAATTAGATTAGTTCAAAGACACTCTAGAATCAACTCCAATGGTTATAGTTGAATGAGTCCATGTCATTAACAAGACCAAGATGGACTTAATTCATGGCTAAGCGGTCCAGTCCGAAATCGCTAAGTTGATCAAATTAAACCTAATTAATTGATTGATGTCTAAGATAAGTTTGACAGTTTAGATCAGTGATTGTTAATTGGGAGCTACTCACACTAATTCAATCTTTGACGAGTTAATGGCATATCCCTTTCACTGATCTCAACCAACATAGCCGATTGAAATTTGATTAGATCACTTGGTGATTCAGACTAACCCATGTCACTAGGAATCAGTTTGACTAATTTCAATCAGTATGACTGAACTAGATGCCCATGGACTTAAATTGATCCTAGTCCTAACCTATTGACTTGATGAAGTCAGTGGGAGAATTTGACTTGATGAAGTTAGTAGGAGAAATTTGGTCCATGTCCTTTCTATCCTTAAATCATATATAAACTAAATTCTCTAAATTATTAGATCCTTAAAATGACTAAGTTATTGGGATAACTGAATCATAGCCTCCCATTAAGGTGAATAGTAATAAGTCCAATTTTTTAGGTAAACATTAGAGGTGCCTTACACGTGGTGTTTGTTTGGATATTGGAATTACTGTACATCATATGATGATTAGATTGTACTCTCTTAATGGTGATCAGCTTAACCAGAGCTTTCCTCGGACCTGGTTATCATTGGTTTGATGCACTGAAGTCAATCTTGTTAATGGTTGGACCTAACCAGACCTTTTCAGTGGAGGCCATAACCTACTGATTTGGCATCTGGGGCAAAATCTAAATACTAAAAATTATTTAGAGAAATAATTGATTGTGAACCTACCTGTAGATGCACACGGGTTAGCTAGAGCTTTCCTCGGGCTCGTATATAGTCTATGTGGATTCCAATACCTGCTAAGGAGTTAGTGTAATTTCTTGAATTGAAGGTAGAGGCTACCAATTCATTAAAAATAGTGGAAGAATCTTTATACTAAAGTCCAAATCTTTAGGATTAATTAATTTAAGTACTAATAAGATTTTATGTTTTGCTTTCAGATAATTAGAATGGCTAGAGTTAGTCCACTCCATTCACTATTGGACAGTGGCAAGTATTTAGGACCTAAGAACAAGGAGTCTAGTACTGACCCTAATCAGGCAAACCTAGAGAGGAATGGTTCTCTTGACCCAAACAGGCTAAATAGTAGAAATCAGCAAGTGGTTGCTAGTCAAGGCTATTATATAATAACATCTTGTAATTTCTCCATATGTGATACATCTACCTGGGTATTAGATATCGAAAGTCTGATTCATATATGAAATTCATTGCATTAACTTCAAATTGATAGAAAATTTGAGAATGATGATAGATTTCTTAATGTTGGGGATGGAAGTCAAGTTTCAGTCTTAGCATTGGAAACTCTTGAACTATTTTTCAAAAATAATAGTGTCATTTTAAGTGACTGTCACTATTGTCCATCTTTTATGATAAACATAATATCCATTAGACTTTTAGCCCAAGATGGTTATAGTTTATCTATAAAGGGATATTATTGTGATATCATTATGAATGATGTCACAATAATGTAAGAATAATAAAGAAATGGTATTTATATTTTATCACAGTCTATTAGTGTAATGTACATGTCGAATAAATGATCAAAACTAGATAATGTCACTAATGCTTATCTTTGGCACTGTAGGCTCGATCATATAAACAAGAATAGGATTAATAAGTTAGTCAAGGAGTGTATCCTTGACATTGATGATTGTGAATCATTGAATACCTGTGAGTCCTGTCTTCTTGGTAAAATGACCAAATCACCTTTTACAGGAAAGGATGAGCAAGCCGCTGAGCTTTTAGGTCTAGTACATACTGATGTATGTGGATCTATAAACATATGTTCTAGAGGTGGGTTTTACTACTTCATTACATTTACTGACGACCTATCTAGGTAAGGATACGTCTATCTTATGAAGAGTAAACTCAATTCATTTGAAATATTCAAACGATATCAAAATGAATTAGAAAAACAACTTGGAAAGAGTATTAAAATTTTTTGGTCTGACCAAGAAGGTGAATATCTTTCCAATAAATTTTTGATATATCTAGGAGAGAATGGTATTCTCTCACAATGGACCCCTTTTGGAACACTGTAGCATAATGGTATAACTGAAAGGAGGAATCGAATCCTATTGGATATGGTTTGGTCCATGATGGGGTTTACAAGTCTATCGATTTTATTTTGGGGTTATACACTAGAAACTACCTATTTTATTTTGAATAATATTCCAAGCTAGTCTATTATAAAGACTCCGTATAAGATATGGACTGGGTGTAAGCCGACACTATGTTTGGCTTATGTTAAATGTCTGCAACCAAAAAGGCTTGGACTTAGGTTCGATGAATGCTTGTTCATAAGGTATCCTAAGAAAACTAGGGGTTATTACTTCTACCTTGCTGAAGTACAAAAGGCATTCATCAGCAATAGAGCAGTCTTTTTGAAAAAGAAGTTTCTTAGTGAAAAAACAGCTGCCTCTAATATTGAACTTAATGAAGTTCGATAGGTGAAAGAACCAACATGTTCTAGTAAACCTGCAGAACTAGATTTGATAAGATCAATTCCAGAGCCTATTGAAATGGCACCAAGAAGATCCGGTAGAGTACCACATCAACCAAATAAATACTATGATTCCTTGGTCCAGAATGGTGATCCTATTAAACTCGATGAGAATGACGAGGATCCAATCACCTACATGGATGCCATGCAGAGATCCAACTCCGATATATGGCTAAAAGCCATGGAATCTAAAATGGGGTCCATGAAGGTCAAAAGTGTATGGACACTAGTTGATCCACTTGAAGGGGTAAAATTCATTAGGTGTAAGTAGATTTTCAAAAAAAAAATGAGATGTAGATGGGAAGGTGGAGACCTATAAAGCCCATCTGATTGCCAAAGGATATCATCAGCATTATAGTATTGACTATAATGAGACATTTTCTTTAGTGGCAATGCTCAAATCTATTTCGATCATGCTTACGATAGTGGCATACCTAGACTATGAGATCTAGCAAATGGATATGAAAATAGCTTTTTTAAATGAAAAGCTAGATGAGGAGGTGTATATGATACAGCCTGAGGGTTTTACATCCACAAACGAGTCTAAGGTGTGCAGACTTCAAAGATCCATCTATGGATTGAAGCAGGCATCATGGAGTTGGAACATGTGTTTTGATAAAGTAATCAAAATATATGGCTTTGTTAAGAATGGAGAAGAATCCTACGTGTATAAATGGGCCAACGATTCTATTGTTGTATTTCTTGTACTATATGTTGATGACATTCTCTTAATCGAAAATGACATTCCTGCATTAAAGGGAATAAAGGTTTGGCTGTCGTCTCAATTCTTCATGAAGAACTTGGGAGAAGCTTCCAACATCCTAGGGATAAGGATCTATAGGGATAGATCTAAAAGGTTGCTTGAATTATCTCAGTCCACGTACATCGATACCATACTGAAGAGGTTCAACATGGAGAATTCTAAGAAGGGCTATCTTCTGATAGGCCATGGAATTTTTCTCTCGAAGAGGGATTGTCCGACAACTCCTTAAGAGAGAGAGCATATGAGTAAAATACCATATGCTTCGATAGTGGGTTCTATTATATACGTCATGATGTGTACAAGACCAGACGGGGCATACTCACTAAGGGTAGTGAGCAGATACCAGTCTAACCTAGGTGAGAATCACTAGAAGGTTGTGAAGACAATCCTAAAGTATTTGAGAAATACCAAAGATCAGTGGCTCATCTATAGAGATACTGACTTGAAACTTGTGGGATATATTGATTTTAGTTTTCAGTCAGATCATGATGATAGCAAAAGTGTGTCAGGTTTTATGTTTATCCCAAATGGTGGAGAGGTCTGCTGGAAGAGTTTCAAGCAGCACACTATAGCCAATTCTGTGTGTGAGGCGAAGTATGTCACAGCATCTGATGCTGCAAAAAAAGCTATGTTGCTGCAAAAATTCATTGGTGAGCTAGGAGTGGCACCCTTCTTGAATGGTCCAATTCTGCTATACTATGACAGCACTAGAGCCATAGCTCAAGCAAAGGAGCGAAGGTACATCAGCGCACCAAACATATTCTACGTCGCTACCATCTTATATGAGAAATCATGGAGCGAGGTGACATCGAACTTCAGAAGATCGACGGAAAGGAGAACATGGCCGACCCCTTTACTAAAGCTCTAGGAATCAAAGAGTTTGATAATCACAAATGGAAGATGGATATTCGATACTATTCTGAGTGGCTTTAGTCTAAGTGGGAGTTGTTGGAAATTGTATCCTAAAGTCAGTCATCTAGATTATAGATGGTTAAGCTACATATAATTATACTTAAATTATTAATAAATAAAATTATTATTTTAACTTTTTCATCACTTTATGCATCTTTCTATAATGAACTCATCTGTGATAAAGTCCTTAGGACTATTTAGACTCGATAAAGAAGGATTTGTCATTTAGTCCTCAAACGTATTCGCGATCAAATGATTCATTATTACCCAGGACGACAACGTATCGAGTGTAGATCATTGTATGCCATAAGTATTGGTTGTCCTCTAAACCAAGAAGTATGGAGATACTATTATGGCATGGAGGTGAAGTGTAGGGGTACATTTCACTAAACATGATCCAACTGCGAAGCTCTCTACTGTCAAGAGTTGCTCACGAAGAATATGGGTATAAGTGTCCCTTAGACCTAAGATCACCACGGTGACTGCATGTAACTCACTATACTTAGGTATCAGACTATCTGAATTTCTAATTTAGTGATGGAAGGCTACTAGGTGCAGTCAAGTACATGGCTTGTCTGTGTATGAGTTAAGATAGGATTGACCCCTCCAAGTGTTGGAGCAAGTGCATCATTGTATCTCAATTTAGCAAACCCTCAGTTGGGATGGTCCATGTGATGGACACTGAGTTTTGAAATACACTGTGGATGAATTTTAGGGTTGAGAGTAAACCCTAGATCGTTCTTTGAGCATCGAGATCAAGAAGATGAATTATAAGGTAACCATATGCCATAGGTTCATCGATGTTGCATTACAATTATTCGACCTATCTGAATGTCGGATACCATTGCTAGATGGTCACATCGATTGATACAGAAAATTAATTTCTGTGCTACCAGCTTAAGATTCGAATCTATGGGGTCACACATAATAGGAGTTTCTATCTGATCTGATGGCTAATATTGAGTCTCGATGATCTAAGACTCTATAGTCAAGAATCCCACTAGACTGGGACTCTATGACCAAGACTCCCACTAGTTTGGGACTCTGAGTCCTTCATGTCCGAAACTCTCTGATCGAGAGTCCTGATGACTTGGGACTCTATGGTCAAGAGTCCCACTGGATTGGGACACTATGACCAAGAGTCCTAGTGTACTGAGACTCTAAGTCCTACTCATTTGGAACTCTCTGATCAAGAGTCCTAATAGTTTGGGACTCTATGATCACGAGTTCCATTCGTTTAGGACACTGGGTTCAAGAGTCCCACTAGATTAGGACTCTTCAGGAGTTTCATGTTGATGGAACTTTGATGCCCGGTAACCCACCCGATTGGGACTCTAATATTTTTGAAAGATTAATTAGCAATTTAATTGCTGATTGCTTAGTTTGATTGAGTGATGAGAATTTGATCAAGTCCAATTAAATTTGATTCGATTGGATTTGACCCGATCAGGTCATGAGATGACCTAATCACTAAGAGAGATTCGATCCTAATTTGATCAGGACCTAAACCTAATTAATTTCTAATTTGATTAAAATTTTATTATTTTAAATTAAATCTAATTTGGTTGGATTAAACCTGGTCTAATTGGTTTGGTTGAAACCAATTAGGACCAAGTCAAATGATATTTGAATTTAAATTCTCCCTAGCACCCACTATATTTGACTTTTCCACCTTGACCCACGCCCTCCTCTGATTTTTGCATGAGATTTCTCATATAGAAATGAATGTGCACCCTTCCTCTCTTCTACCTTTGATAAGGTCTAAGGGTTGAACCAGTTCAAACTAACTTGAATTTTGAATTCAACTTGGTTGGTTTGAAATTTGAAAAGCCTAATCTCTTCCTTATCTATTCTCCACGCCTACCTAAACTTTTTGTCGCATATTTTTTTTGGCAATTTCTAATAGAGGGTGAGCAGAAGGAGAGTCCTACTACTCATCACCCTCTTGGATGAGGCATTGGAAAAGGATAAGACCCCATTTGAATTCAAATACTAGAAGTTGGTTGAAACTAGTTTAACCATTCTTAACCTATCCACTCCACATGGAATTTCTACTTATTTTTCATGCAATAAAATATGAGAATTTTTTTGTGTGAAGCTTGAGGGATTAAATTTATATGGTAAAAATTTGAAAATGATTGGGAATTGTTTTTGGATGAAAAAAATCTTGGAGTGAAGGTGAGTAGAATCCTATAATACTTTATTTTTCCTTCATGCCTTTATTCTCTTCTAATTTTTGTATCTAAGGACGCTCAATTTTTAGATATGATCTAAATAAGGTTTATATATTTAAAAGTCAAATTTCTATAAAAACTTGTTTCATAGAGAAACTCCACATAGAGAGGGCATGAGAGGATTTTCAGTGCATCAGGGTTTTTGGGCCGAGTGAAACCCTAGGGTTGGGACCCTAGGTTCGGATGGAGAGATCGAGTGCTGTGAGCATCGGATCACCACCAAATTTGAAATACTACTTCATCATCCTCCAAAGCACATATTTTAATTTTCTAGAATATCTAAGAGATCAAAAAGAAGATAATCAATTGGATCGATTATGATCAACCATTGAAGGCCCCGACAAGGAGCTAGCACTCTAGTGGGGCTGATCGGGATCAGGAGCTCCGTGTGGACCAACCATAGAGGTCGAGCATATGTGCGGCTATGGTGTGACACTAGAATATTATCTAGTAGATTTAGATTATGGTGATTAGCTATCCATAAAAAGATATTGAGTTCTGAACTCATATCGATCAGCAGATTCGATTTGCTGATCGATCACATTTAAATTTTAAATTACATATTAGTATGTCTAGATCCTGAGTAGGTTTTAAATTGATTAGATCAATACATACAGTAGATTAGTATTTGATTATATTTACTTCCACTACTATTTTATTCAAAAAAGTTTCAGAAATGTATGCTTAAACCCTACGCAATTTTCTTCAATTGACCACTCCTGGATTCAGGAGTTGTGTTAAATGGTGTTTCAATTTAGCAAAACCTTAGCTAGGATAGTCCTTATGAGAGGTCATAGGACTAATTGCTTTAAGACATGATTTGGATGTATCTTCTAGTGTTGACACTCAAACTCTAAAGTCATCCTGTGCACGGAGGTTAAGGGGATGAATAATACGGAAACCATATTCGCATAGGTCTGAATGTTACGATTACGACTATTCGAGCTATCCAGATGTTGGGTATCATTGCTAGATGTTCACTTTGATTAGTATAAAAATTAATTTCTATGCTACCGACTTAAGTTTGGGCCTGCAAAGTCACACACATTAGAGGTTTCTACCTGATCTGATAGCTGTGGTCAAGAGTCCCATTGGACTGGGACTCTTAGACCAAATGTCCTATAGCATTAGGACATTGAGTCCTACTTATCTAAAAC
The DNA here is from genome assembly GCA_006176705.1 of Cocos nucifera. Classification (NCBI taxonomy): domain Eukaryota; kingdom Viridiplantae; phylum Streptophyta; class Magnoliopsida; order Arecales; family Arecaceae; genus Cocos; species Cocos nucifera. The sequence continues at coordinate 151,715 of QRFJ01001739.1, forward strand.
TCTTTGATCAAGAGTATAGAATCTGTGATCATGAGTTTCATTCATTTCGAACACCGGAGTCAAGAGTCCCACTGGACTGGGACTCTTCGATTAGGATTTCATATCGATGAACTCTATTGCCCGATGACCTATCAGATTTGGACTCTAATTTTATGAGAGATTTTATTAGTGATTTGATTACTAATTAATTCAATTTAATTGAATAATTATTTTTGGTTCAAGTCCAATTGAATTGGATTCAGTTGAGTTTGACCCAATTAGGTTATGAGATGACCTAATCGTCGAGGAGTTTTGAACTCTGATTTGATCAGAGGTTGGACTTGATCAATTTTTGATTTTACTAAGATCTAATTAAGCCAAATTAAGCCTAAATATATTAAATTTAATTTAGTCTTATTGGGCCTGACCAATTTTGATTGGGTTGGTTCAGTTGGTTGAAGTTTAGAATTCAAAGACTAGTTGACTAGTCTTCCCATGTGCCACATTTAAACCCCACACCACATTTAAATTCTGAATTAATTCTCTTGTACCTTTTTTTCCCATGCACATAAGAATTTTTGACTGGTCTTTCCACATCCTCAAGGGATAGGTTATGGTTAGTTGCCATTCAAATTCAAAAAGAGTTTGAATTTGGATCAACAACAACCATATCTTATCCCTGCGCCATCTAAACTTTTATGCACCTATTATCTCCATGTAAAAGGGGTTTCTCATGGATTTTTTCTTGCTGAAGAGTGGGTGCACAACTCCTTCACACATCCCAAATAAGTTGAAATTGGTTTGGATGAATTTTGAATTAAAAAGAGTTTTGAATTCAAACTAGCATTCAAACTAGTTTTTGGTTCCCCACATGCATAGAAGTTGTTCACTGTGCAAATATTAAAAGGAGAGGTTTTTAGGATGTGTGCCAACATCTATTCTAAAGAGAATACTTCCATGAGATTCAATTGGTGCATGGGAAGAGGCTTCAATCATCTCCGAAAGAGAGAGAACCAAGAGAGAAGGGGCACAAGGTTTTTAGGGTGAGTGCAGTCCTAGGTATTCGACCTAGGCTTCGAGAAGAGATTGCATGAGCTACGAGCATCCAAATCCCACGAAACTTTAGAGAGAACCTCCTCTACCTCTCTACTACTTCTACCAGCAACTCAGAGTGTTTGTGAAGCCCATAGACAAAGATCAAAGCTATTCAATCAAAATAGCCCCTAAAAGACTCCGGTGTCGAGCTAGCACTCGCGGGGAGCCGATCAGGATCAGGAGCCTTATGTGGATGATCCATGGAGGCCAAATATTTATGTGACTGCATCGTGACTAGTGGACCTCCTTGATGGTGATCAGATCATGACAATCAACTATCTACGAAAAGATATTTATTCTGAATACATAGATGTAGTAAATAGTTTGCTGCATAGTTTTATTTTCAGATCTATATGAATGCATGCATATTATGTTTAGATCCTTAGTATAGAATTTAATATTTTGATATAATTAATAGATAATTAATTAGATTAATTATTTTTTAACTATATTTTTACTTTTTTTAAAAAAAATTTTGAAAGTAGCACTGCAAACCTTGCACTATTTCCTTCCGTGAAGTGTTGAAGTGTGTTTTAGTTTTATGCAACTAAGTATGTTGAAGTGCAAAAATGAAAATGAGATGAAGAGCAAGAACCAAACCAATCACAAGCACAAAAGAATTTATAGTGGTTCGATGCCCCTTGCACCTACGTCCACTCTCCAAGACCCACTTAAGAATTTTACTATAATCTTTCTAAAATTATAGCCAGATAGTTTTCCAAGGCTCACTATCAAAAATCTAGTTGATTTTATACTGGATCACCAACCAAAATCTTAAGCCAACCCTTGGCTTACAATCTAATTCTTAGGCTTGATAGGCCTTCCCCTTAGCTTCAAAATCCTATTGAAGCTAAGTTACAAGTGAAATAAGGATTACACAATAAGAATGAAAAACAAAGCTCCTTAATGAGCAAAAGAATCAATAAGACTTATAGAATCTTCTTGATGGATCTTTTTAGAAGATTGAGCTTGTCTTCTTGCTGAATGAAATCACTTGATTTGATGTTTCTTGGAGTTGGGAGTGAAATACTCTCTTTTCAAGATTTTTTGGACTTTCTCTCTTCACTATTGATTCCTTCCAATGATTGAATGGTCATGTCACTTCATCTAGATATTTTGTAGCTTATTCCCCATGTTTGGTAGGTTGGAGAAGAATTTTTGACTATTAGAAGACTAAAAATAGCCATTTGGAATAATTCTGCATAATTCTGAACATTCTGTAGAAACTAGCCATTGGAGCTCAAGTCGAAGCTCGAGTCGACTCATGACTCTGCTCAAGCTCAAGTTGAAGCTTGAGTCAACTCATTCCTCTGCTCAAGTCCATTCTACACTTCATCCCAAAAATTATGTTCTCTATATTTTTTTAAGACCTTGACTCGAGGACCTCGAGCTGAGGCTCGAGCTGAAGCTCGAGTCAACTCATCCCTCTGCTCAAGGCCTTGTCGAACTATATCCTGAAAATTCCATTCTCTGTATTTTCCTGCAACCTCGACTCGAGAAACCCAAGTAGACTCAGTCCTCTGCTCCAGACCATTCCAGCTAAAACTCTTGCATGCCAGTCTTCTTTTTCATGCTGTTTCAGCTCAAGCTGAATAAGGGGTCAAATAAGGGGTCGACTCAAGGCCTATTTATGCTGAAAATTTTTACTTCAGCTAATTGATTTTCTCTTCAATTTTGGTTTTGAGATATCTCTTTTAGACCTTATTTTAAGTGTGATTTATGTCCAAAAAGCCTCCAACTTTTCTTTGTCAACTTTCAAATGCATTTTTAGGGATGTCTCATTTGATACTCTAAAATGCATCCAGAAACATGATCTCAACAAATTCATTAGTCCAAACATATACTCAAATATTTTGTTACTCATCAAAATCAATCCTAACGAAAAATCCTGATTTCCTGGACCAGGTTTGTTCAGATCTAATTGGATCAAGAGATATATTTCAAAAAATTTTCTCTTTGATCCAAATTAGATCTAGGATATTTCAGATCTGATTCTTATTATTCTAGTATTAAAAATAAAATCTAGATAAATTAAATTAAATTAAATTTATCTTGATGTAGGGTAATCCTATTACCCATTGATGATCCTATAAGCAGCGGAAGGTTCTGGATCTAGCCACGCAAGTGCTTGGCCTCTACTACTATCAACTCAGGCTGGATCTAGAGATTCTCTTCTTCTCTATCACATCTCCAAAAATTAGATCTGAATCTAATTTGGAGGATCTTCAAAATATCTTTCGAAGATCAGCAGTTGTTCTTTGTAGCAGCGCAGCCTTCTAGCTTTCTGTCGCCTTTCTCTCATCTAGATTGCACCAACTAAGATCCCAAACTACTTTAGGCATGGAGAGGAGAGGGAGAAGATGGGCTTCGCATGGAGTAGGGAGAGACAAATGGCCTTGGGGCGTAAAGAATTCTATTCTCCTTTGGATTGGGTGTGAAGGGAAATTTTGATTTTTCGGACTAGGTTCGATCAGATCTGATCAGATCAAGAGATATATTTCAAAAATTTTTTTTTTTGATCTAGATCAGATCTAGGATATTTCAGATCTAATTCTTGTTATTTTAATAATTAAAATAAAATTAGATAAATTAAATTAAATTTAATTTATCTTGAAGTGGGTAATCCTATTATCCGATGATGATCCTGTGAGCAGCGAAAGGTTCTGGATCTAGCCATGCAAGTGCCTGACCTCTATCGATATCTACTTAGACTGGATCTAGAGATCCTCTTCTTCTCTATCACATCTCCAAAAATTAGATCTGGATCTAATCTGGAGGATCTTCAAAACTCCTTTTAAAGATCAGCAGTTGTCCTTTACAGCAGCGCAGCCTTCTAGCTTTCAGTCACCTTTCTCTCATCTAGATTGCACCAACCAAGGTCCAAAACACTTTTGGACATTAAGAGGAGAGGGAGAAGGTGCGTTTGGCTTGGAGGAAGAGGGGAGAGGCAGCCTTGGGGTGTGGGATTTCAATTTTCAATCATTTTTTTGAGTTAGGCGTAGAGTCTTATTTATAGACTATCTGTGATCCAACTCCTCTTCTTCCCAACCAATCACAACTCTTTGTGAAATCAGATCTAAATTTGATTGGTGGGAATAGAGTCCTCTGGATTCCTCCTTAGAGGGTGCCTAACACAATCAAAGTTGGTTCTTAAGAGAACTCTAATCGGAATCCAAAAAGGAGATGGAGTCTCTATCCAACAGGGACTCCTGAGCGCCTCCAACTTGGGCACATGCCAAGGGTGACGTGCGCCCACCTCCTTGCCAGGTTCTGGTAGGAGGACAGGCCCCCACCAGCTCTCCAATAGGTGCGTGACACGTGGATAGAAGTCAAAGTATCAATGGTCAATGTTTGACCAGTCAAAGGTCAACTTTTGACCAAAGTCAAAGGACGAGAAATGGTAGGTGACCAAAAATGGAAGATAATGTCTTACAAAATAAGACAACCTTTTTTGACTTGGACAAGCTCCAGTCAGACCAAATGAAGGCCTCTGATTGAGCACAAACTCCTTTGGCTCAGTCAGGACAACTATTTATGATAGTAAAAGAAGAACGTTAGGTTCAATCGAGTGCTAGCATGATTTTCTTGAACCTAATTGAATCTCATTCAGATCAATTGAACTGGATCAATTCAATTGATGATCACAAGATTCAAACCCTTGTTTGTGTGACCCAGTTAGGTTCAGTTCTGTATGGTAATGGGATATGTCATGATCTCTATCATCGACATCATCGAAACTCCTTTCAATGGATCAAAACTCTTCTGATTCGAATGACAGAGAATGATCGATCATCTAAATTTCATTCTAATTGCCCCAAAATCCATCAGTGAACCTAAGCGTATATGGTGGCACCATCAAGAGCTGAATACAAACGCTCTTGTGCCCAGCTACCCTTGTGTGATTAAGTTCTGTCGTTATTCTTGTTTTGGATTCCTCTCGATTCAGTTTATTTATAGGTGTTATTAGGTGATACTTTCTGGTTCAATATACCTTGTTCTCTTATTCGATAGTGATTGTATGTCAGTTTGTTTCGGATGCAGATGGTCTCATAGTTGTTGATAAAAGTCTATAATTTAGAAATCTTCTCTTTTCTTTATTTTTTTTGTCTATCGTTTTCTAGTCCTGGTATGCTGGCTGTATGGGACTTCTGGATTATTCATTCTTATGATCATCATAGGGGCTGGCTCCTCTACCATTAAGTAGATAGATTTCCATCTTAAATGCTATCCCCTTCCTATATAAACATGCTATACGCCAACATACACCTCATCGGTTCCAGAATGGCTAGGAGATCCGAGTAATGGGTGTAGTCAAACTATAACACCCTCAAGGAGAACTGCTGATGATCTCAGGTCAAAGAATCAGAATACTACTGTAGGCAATTGAGTCAGTCATTGATGAGAAGGTAGACTCCCTAATGAATACTCCGAGAATGGTCAACGCTCAGTGCTCTCATTCTCTAACCGAGTACCTGTACTCTAGACTCCGATGTCTCCAAGACCATAACTAAAGACTCATCTACTAAAAGAGAAGTGATTGTACACCAAGCTTCCTGATCAATCCCATCCTCATGATGATCCTACTTGGTCGAAAGCATTTTAGTGAGCCAATACATAATTATTCCATGTCTTAAATTTTTAACTCTTGAAAATACTGATTAATCATTACCATTAACTCAAAAGGATGATCACAGACACTAAATATACATATGATAGAAAATTATCCATTTTATTGACTATTAGTCAAAATTATAATTTTACTCCCTAGAAGTGGTATTACAAGTTGTCAGCCAATTTTCGGCTTCTAAGGCCACAATATATCTAACAAATCTTCACTTATCCTAGCCAATTGGCTAAAGTCTAAAGTCCCATCTTACTTCAAGGTGGCTTTGAATTCTTTGCTGGCCCCAAGGCTTTTTAAGCGGGTCTGCCGACATGTCCTGTGGAGTCAACTGCTCTTGAGCCTCGACGTACCCTTCTCAGATGGTAAATACGGATAAAGGTGTATCGCCGCTCAATGTGGCTTTAGATTTTTGGTGAAGACCTCGGCTCGTTAGCACAGGGCTATGGCGCACTATTATATGCATATGAGGAATGGCATCTGATGGCAATTACTCAATTTCTGGCAGGCAACTTCTTGTATTCAGAATGCTTCCTTCGCACCTCTTGATGCAAGTGATATACTTCTGCTTCGGCATGGGAAATCTGCTATACAGTTTTTGCTTGAAACTCTTCCAGCTGATATGTAACCACCATTGCAACAAACAGACCCCAAGTTGCTTTCGATCATCTACATCGGACTAAAATCTGAGTTGTGTATCCCTGGATTTTGGAGTTCTCCGTTACGAAAGCAACTCACATCATATCCTTAGTTCTTCTCAAGTACTAAAGATACATTTCAACAGAAAAGTCCAGTGTTCCTTCACCTGGGATACTAACTGATTCTGCTTATGACACTCACAGGCATGGGCTATATCAGTCGTGTACATAGCATGGCATAATATGCACGCTCCTATTGTAGAAAGCATAAGGATTCTTGCTCATGCATTCTTATTTCCTCAGGTGTGCTAGGCGCACATCTTCTTCAGAAAGATGGAATCATTGTCGAAGGGTATTATTCCCTTTAGAGTTTTCCACACTAAACCTCTTTAAGTACTTCCTCGTATGTAGAAAAAAATCTTCTGTGAAAGTCCTGGCATCTTATTCGGTCTATCCTATAGACTTAATTCCTAGAATAAAGATGCTCACCCTAGGTCCTTCATGGAAGAATTCCTTGACAACCATAATTTGACTGCTTTGTCATTATGGGATAATCATTTTCAATAAGGAGGATGTTCATCCACGTTACATACGTAGAAAGATAACAATGGCTCCCGGACTTGACCTTTTGATAAACACATGGTTCCTCTTCATATTTTTGATGAACCAAACATTTTGGATCAACATCATTGAAACGAGTGTTTCGGCTCCACAGATGCTTGCTTTAAGTTCATATATGGACATTTGCAGCTTGAAAACCTAACGATCAGTATCACTTGGATGTGAAACCTAGGCGGCTTGTTTTATAATCAGATCCTTCCTCAAGATATCCGTTCAGAACGTCGTTTTCACTCCATTTGCCATATTTCATAATCGAAATAGGCTGCACAGCAGCAATGTGCGGATGATTTTAGCAAAGCCACTGAGGAAAAGGTATCTCCATAGTCAATGCCTTCGCATTGACTATAACACTTTTGCCACTAGTCTAGCTTTGAATGTCTCCACATTCCTATCTGTAGCACAATCTTTCTTTGAAAGATCATTTACATCCAATAGGTACTATACCTTCTGGTGGTTCTACCAAGGGTCCAGACTTGGTTTGAGTGCATCGAGTCAATTTCCTGACTGTTGCCTTAGCCATTTCTACGGAGTCAGATATCTGATATCAGCCCCAGTTGGAGGTTTTTGGATCATCACCAATCGAGCACCATTACCTACGAGGAATCAATTTCCTCTACTTCCTCTAAAATATACCTAAGTATCTTTCAGGGGTGGAAACTCTTTTCGATCTTATGAGGTGAGGAGGTTAGTGTTCTCTTATTGGCTCAACACCTGATTTGTTACCAATTGGGTCCCTTAGCTCCAATATACTTGTGAGACTTTCTCATCAGAAGCTTAATCTACTGTTCCAATGCTGCTAATCATTGAATACTATTTTTTTAGAGAAAGATGGATGTGACCACAATCAACATATTGGTCCTTTTGGGAATGTAGAAATAGTATCCTAATGACTCTTTAAGGATATCCTATGAATTGAGCTTAAAGGACCTAAACTCTAATTGTCCTTGTTGTCCTTTTGACATGAGCCAGACAATCCGCAATTCTCAGATGACTCACTCTTGGTTTCTTTACCGTGCAATAGTCTCATACGATGTGGTAGGAACACGTCTTAGAGGGAACCTGTTTAGTAATAAATTGAAGTTAACAATGAATGTTCCCTTCAACGAAAAAATGGAGAGCTTGTGAAGGCTCAATTATGGATCAGAACATATCCACATGGAGTTTCGATTTCTCCAATTCTAAAAATTCGTTGAGCTTTTGAGGTGTTCCTGATTGGAGTCCATTGAAGAGCTAGATGCCATTATCCTTGAGATAGTCCTAGGAATTTTCGACTAAGGTAATTCACCTCCTTGATCTGATCGAAGACCCTTAATGGTTTTCCATTTATTTTCCTACTTCATGTCTGATTCTTTGAACTTCCTAAAAGCTCTATGACTTGTGTCTTCATAAGATACACATACCCATACCTAGACAGATCAATCGATAAACGGTATGAGTAGACAAAATTTTCCTCTAGCCGGCACATCAAATGGGCCCGCACAC